>JAODAG010329170.1:0-10942 GCA_027574785.1 Orphnurgus asper | reverse complement strand
ATATACCAATCTACCATGAGTAGTTACTTCCCTACTGCTCTCTTATTATATACTATACAGCTCATTTATTTGACATTGAGACACACAATCAAGGACAATAGTAGTCACAGGTTCTAGAACCTCGTAGATTTAAGCACTGTCTACGCAGTTTTACACCGAGCATAAATAACATTCCTCCAGTTGTCAGTACCTTACTAATCATTTGTGCAGCTTTATGTAAGCAACGTTTTTAATGAAACAATGGTGGGGGGGGAGGGAGATGCTGGGAAGTAAATCAAGCTGTGAAACTAGTTCTGACATGTACAAAGTCTTCATTTTCGTGTGTATTTGTGCGTGACTTTTCATGAAACAAAGTCTCGTAATGTATCCAAAGTGAGTTCTGTTTCATTCACGACAGCATACGAAACAATCATGGAAGTATACGCAAAATTTACGACAGTATGCGCAACATTCATGACAGTATACGTAATATTCACGACAGTATATACCAGTACGCAACATTCACGACAGTATACGCAAAATCCACGACAGTATACGCAACATTCATGACAGTATACGCAATATTCACGACAGTATATACCGGTACGCAACATTCACGACAGTATACGCAACATTTATGACAGTATACACAACATTCAAAACATCATACGCAACATTCATGCTTGTTCATCAGTCTCTTCATATATGCATTGAATTATTGTTATCAGAGTTTTTATCTGCACGGTTGCTTTTGGAAACATTCACGACAGTATACGCAAAGTCCACGACAGTATACGCAAAATCCACGACAGTATACGCAACATTCATGACAGTATACGCAACATGACAGTATACGGAATATTCATGACAGTATACCGGTACGCAACATTCACGACAGTATACGCAAAATCCACGACAGTATACGCAACATTCATGACAGTATACGCAACATTCATGACAGTATACGCAATATTCACGACAGTATATACCGTACCGGTACGCAACATTCACGATAGTATACGCAAAATCCACGACAGTATACGCAACATTTTTGACAGTATACACAACATTCATAACATCATACGCAACATTCATGCCTGTTGATCAGTCTCTTCATAGACGTATTGATTTATTGTTATCACAGTTTTTATCTGCACGGTTGCTTTTGGAAACACAACAATACGACATATGCCGTAGTTTTGTAGCCAAGGTTCTATATTGGGTGACTAAATTTCTTATAAAGCAATAAGCTGAACTCGCTTATTTGACACAGTTAAAAAATAACTATATGAAAATGTGGTAACTATTCGGATGGCAGCTTGTTGTAGCTAATGTATTTTACAATGCTACTCGAAACACCCGATTTAAACTTTTCTTTTCTTTTAAAACGTTTTTGGGGTTTTCTCGTTGCTCGGTGAGCGCATTAACAGTCTTTTGACTCGCTTACGAGGAGCTCAACATTTCGCTGCTGTCACCAACCGTGTACCTCTCCGGTGACGTAATCGATCCAGCGTCGAGATTCGTGTTATCGAGTCAATACGTCTGTGTTACTACTCTAGCTCCGAACAAAATCTGCGGTAGATACCGTTTCAGAGTTTATGGGTCAAAGGATCTATGGCTTGTCCCTAGCCCAATGTCATTGCTGTTATTATAAATATTTCTCAAACAGTGCGAAAACGCACTTAGTCTAGTAGTGGCTATCTGTTCTCTTACCACAATTGACGATTTATACCAGTGTTTCTGCCATTATGACACTCTTATTGGGTTGTTAGGTACATTGTTAACATGTATCTTACCTTCCAACTTCATATCTTCTAATGGATTTTCTTCTAATAAGTGAATAATTTTCGCTACAATTTTATATAGTTTACTCCAATTAACTGCCTGTAGACGTTATCTCGTTATCTTGAAATTAAACAGTGGTGCCTTGATTATTTTTCCGAATCATAGACTAAACTTATTAATGTAAATAAGAAAATGATCCCTATTTAACGGTTGTCACATACGTCGATATCTTCTTGTAAAATCTAATAGGTTTCAAGGTAGCCTGGAGCATGAAAACAGCCCGGAAATTAACTCACCTTGAAAGTAACATGACACATGACATTGGAATCACGGGTACAATCTGTTTAGTTTCTAGTTTCTTGAAGCTACAGTGATTTCATTTCATGGCCAATGCAATGTAATAAGATATCCGCGTGTTACTTTCGTTTATTTCTCCGCAGCTTGGCTCTTCTCGATCGTGCCAAGTGAAATATATCAAGGTGGTGATCACGTATTCGTTGCAATGGCTAAGGATGGCTATACAACCAGGCTTTTCTCAGCTTTATGGGTCTAATGCTACCATTTCTAATGTGATCTAAATCCGCTCATGTGACCCCCAAATGGGATCTGTGGAGAAGTGTTTTTTCCTACGATCTAGGGGGTATATTTAGCCAAACATTTTCTTCTGCGCTGCGCGCCAAACCATGGTGTCTTCCGCTTAGATAGTGAACAGTTGCAAAACTGCTATATGCAAAATGTCCAAACTTTTTTTTGGGCATAGCAGTTATTGCAAAACAAATTTTCTTACAAAATTGAACACTGCCTGTACTGTGTGGGTGGCAGGATATTAATACCCCACTTGCAGTTCGGTTCAAATTAATTTTATTTAATGGTTAATAAATAGCCATTGCCACTATATATAACCTTCCATCTTGCTGTTAATGTGCCAATTAAAATCCTTGCTACAAATCTGCTAAATCAGACGCAGACATGTACACTGGGGAGATTCAAAAAATTGCCATCGTTGGAGAAGATCCTGTTCAAATTTCTATCACCAACGACGGTAATGTTGTGATCGAAGAGCTTGAAGTGCTTTGCAGTTGCACTGCACTTTTCCCTCCATCATTGACTCCATTTGGAGTATGCAAAAGGACAGCTAAACCAGTCATTATCAACTGTAGGCCCAAAATGATTCATATGACGACCAAAGTGATATCACACACTTTCAAATGGTATCTATGCAAAATAAGTAAGCATTGTAGTGATCCACAATAATTTGGGGGAACTTAATATCAGGACCTTCTATCTACCACGCTTCCACATTTATAGATAGAAAAGATCCATAACAGCTAAGGTTATAATAGTGCCAACATCAATGTTTAACAATTGAACTAAATTAAATTGTTAGTGAGGGTATATTAATATCCCACCACCCACGCAGGACACGTCCCCCCTTTTAGTCACCTTTTACGACATGCAGGAGATTTACATTTACAGTTATTAAATATTGTTTTAATGTATATAATATAATGTTTTATTGTTATGTTCCAAGCGAATTATATGTTAACTAATTTTTTTTTGAGATTACTTAACAGTCTAGTAAAGGTACCTTGAGGTAACTTGCTGCAAGGACACTTTTTTGTTATGTCAACTATTCATCACTGAGTTTGTTGTACTTCACTTTTTGAGTAGAATCAACTTAATTTGGTATTGTCCAGTTAACTTACAAGACCAGTTTTACTTCAGCATTTTTTTTCAGTTATCATAACATGGAATGGGTAAGTAGTCCTGATGAAAAACAATTGTGTCAATTAATCTTGCAACTTTCTGTAAAGTTAACTTGCCAAATTTAATTGATTCTACTCAAATTTAGTTGTTGTTTAAACTGAAGGTAATTTTGTCACAATAACTTGAAATGGAACTCAGTTGATTGAACTTAAAAGTGTCCTTGCAGCAAGTTAGCTCAGTTGTTTTTAAGTTATCCCAACACAATGGGTTTTGCAGTGCGCATGGGAAATCTATTTCTTTCCTCACCAGTCATACATAGCAGTTTCCTGCGTGTATATCACTCTTATAACGTCACATTCACTCGCTGTCGAGGTCTCTCATGCTAGTTTAAAATGAGCGCTTACATTACATTATTACTTTGATCTCGTTCGATATCGTCTAATTCCTCGTCTAACTTAGATCAGTTTAAAATTATTCGCAACTACAAATTATTATTATGATTATTATTATTATTATCATTAGTGAGTTCAGATTGTGTTTCTCTGTGGCCGGAGAGGCGAGACTGAAATGTCCATCCACAGCGGTCAACCTAGCTCAGTCAACGGCGTACGTAGAAAGCTCATGACACTCATGACAAACACGGGGAAAACAATCATGGCCACTGGCAATGTTGAGTTACTGCCAGGATACCCCCCGACTATTTTGTAAACAATACCACGGCTCGGATACGCCGATGGGATCAGACCAGTGATTCTAGCTCAGCCCAGTAGGTTTAACTGCTCAATTGCATGTAAACTGGAACCATCTAATACCAGTTCCACTTGCTGTTAAGACGATGTTAGCGGAAAGTATGATATTACTCCAATAAAATATCTCGCAGAGAAGTAGTATCTAACATGAGTCGAACGTACTCAGTTTTACCACCCTGGGAAATGATCCCATAACTTGAGCCAAGTTTTGAAGTATCTGTCTACCGGCAGGCGAATGTGAGAAAATGTCACAAATGGGTCTCAAAGTCATTGGTTACGGCAAAATCCGAAAATCTGGCTGGAACATTTTTAGTCACCGTGACCACTTATTCACTCTAAACGAAGGGCAATCCCATTGTTTCTATACCACCGTAGATTGGAGACTGGAAAAACAATGACTTCCCCGCAACCCTTGCAGAAAATGTGATTTCACCATAGCAACAGCTATATCTTCCAATAAACTAAATATCACAGTTAAAATCACTGGTATCACAGGTAAAATAGAATACATATAATTGGCTTATTTTCCTCGGGACAACGGAGGGTTCAGCTGAAATGTATGTGAGGTGTCAAACCAGATATTCGGAAGATAAGCCAATCGCTAATCAAGCTGGCGTCGAATGGACCGCAGCAACTGCAATTACTTACTTTCCTTTACTATTATACTTTGGCTCACCCCTTTCTGAATCCACAAGCGAAGCAAACTGGTAGTTTACGTGATTGTCACCGCGCCCGCACACGCGGTGTACTTATGTGTAAGAGTTTAATGAAATTATTGCTCATCAATTTAGATTTGGGGGAGTGGATCATTTTGGCGCAATTGTCGCCGTTGTATGGTTTTAAAAGCCAGGCTTTCTCCCCATTCTTTGCACCTTTCTTAAAAACAAAAAACAGTACAGTTTCTGTGGTGCTAAGGACGGTCTGCACCAGTTTAATTGTGGGGAGGACCACCAATGGGAATAACGGGACGTGGGAATACGTTCAACGAACTCCATATCTTTACATCAGGATCGAAATTAAGAGTGCGGCTGTGGATCCGTTTCACGGGTCGGCGTCCTGGCATATGTTGCCGTTGTTTGGTTTTGGAGCTCAAGTTCACAACCTGGGTGGCTTTCTTAGGCATAAACCATTTATAAGTCATTTTTTAAATTTCCTCCAGAAATACAATTTTTATTCAGTAATCCATGGATAAGAAACATTTGCAAAACATCTGTAAGAAACGTTTGTTCTGAATACTTGTTAATGCTATCGGGCTATTCGTTGGCCTGAAAAATTACATATTATACTATTATAGTTTGATAAACTTCACATCAACTGCCTAGAAAATTTGACACCTGAAATTGTATAAGTTACATTAGAGAATTCGTATCCTTGAAATTCCGTCAATGACATTTGAAAATTGCGGTTAGGCAAGGTCACTATGACTCACCTTCTGCTGTGTCATGTGTATTTTCTTTGTCAGATTATGAAACGTAAATAAATACTCTAGAATTAAGTTTTTATATACACAAATTGCCTATTAAAAGCAAAATTCTTCTCATCATGATATTAGGCTGTGCATTATTTATTGGCAAAAAATGGTCTGAATATTTACTCAGAATCTAAGGACAACACTTTTATGTAAGGTAAGACGGAGTTGGTTACTATACAGAAATAATGTCATCAATATCGTCAAATGATCAGACTGAATTATTAAAATGTTACAGCAGTTATTACTGGTATAGTGTCTGGGAATGTGCCGGGACTAATGTGAATATCAATATCGAACGCTGCTCTGATTATGAGAGTAAAGAGCCTCAACAACAGTGTAATGGGTGTTAATTATTTAATTAAATACTATATCAGAAAACCATTATTATTAGTTTGATCAGTTTTATTTGTTTGATTAATAATTTGAATATTATTTTTTGTTATGTTGATTATTATTATTATTATTATTTTTTTCTTCATTTTTATCAATATTTTGATTACTGTTTTCATCTTTAATTGATTGTTATATTCATCATTATTTTTATTATTATATTCATCATTATTTTGGTTGTTGTTTTCATCTTTATTTCGATTTATTATATTCATCATTATTTTTATTATCATTTTCTTCATTATTTTGATTAATGTTTTCATCTTTATTTTGGTTATAGTGAGATTATTATTTGAGTTGTTGCTAAGTTTGCTAAATATCTGTATGTCGACATGAACTGAAAATAGAACACATTCCAGGATAGCTTAACTTTAGTAATTGAACTATATATAACCGTCTTGTGATGCAATATTGTAACATAGCCTAAACTGAATTAAATGGTCACGTATATTGTATATTAATATTTAAATATCTTAATCTCAAACGAAACACTCAGCACAAAACAAGATTATCATCTTCTTTGTTTGCTTCACTGACCATAAACTGCTTATTATAACAGCTTATACGTTCAACCACGGAATGTCTTGAATAATAATTTCGAAGAAAACTAATCCAGTAACTCCCGCCATTCAATCACGTTCATTAATAAAACAAAATATGAAAGCATCACCCTCTCTGCATTTGACCGGAAAACTCTATGACGTTTGTCACATAGGCAACTGCATACACACGCAGATTTCGAAAAAACAAACTCGGAGTCAAGGATGAATATTTATACACAAAATTATGCTAAATATGTCGTAAAAAATTTTCCCCTTTCAATTATATAGTGATGTTGAAATTCAATATCTGCATGACACAGGCACGTGACTACGATTGCCTGACATCACTTCGGTGGCAAGTATTAAAACAATCGGACTACGGAGATACCTTTACGGAGATACCTTTACAATATTTACTGCATAAACGAACACAATACCTTCTATTTGGGCATCGGAACAAAAGTGAACTATCCAAAGCGTTAGTTTGTAAACCTGCAAATGTTGGGAAATTTCATTTTCTTTCGATAGGCTTTAGTTAAATTACAGTAGGCCTATTTAAATTCCGGGTTGATGATCAAACAACATATAGGCCTATAGCTGAAGACCCCATGCGGAAAGCGAAAGAATACGTCAAATTGCAAAATAGTTATTGAAAGATACTCTGAGTAAAACTGTACACCTGCACTTTGGATGATATTTATGTTCATTGATTGAATATAATTATATATATATATATATTTATATATATATATATCATATATATATATATATATTATATATATATATATATTGCAACTAGATTATAAACTGATTATCTTCCAAGCAGCGTGCATAATTTTATTGAATAAATAAATGAAAACAATACCCAGAAAATTATGGATGTATTCATGCATATGATGAATATTTCCTAGCTTTAATTTATTACATTTATAGGGACATTCGCATGGACACCATAAACATAGAGAACATCTACCCCATCACGTTGCATCTACCTGTCCAGTATGTCAATGATGTCGCTCATGAATATTCATGAGATAATACCTAACGTATATTAACACTATTATTAACTAAGTAACATAACAGTAGGTTAGTAAAATGTATTTGTGTAGTCTGCATGTTGAATTTTATTTAAAAAGCAGGTGAAGACTTATCCAAAACAATAGGTAGTTGTTGTGGGACGCTAGTATAAGACTGAAAACGGGGAAAGAGAAAAATTATGCAACAACGGCACATGAACTTTGAAAGTTTAGGGGTGCGAGGGAGTGGGGGTTAGGCAATTGACATTTTTGAAATTTTGAAATCCCACCAAAATTACCACCTTTCCCAGGTTCCTGCGCCAATGTTGCGGAATTAATGCTCGTATCCGATTACCGACAACTTGTTGTGCAGCATTTGCTGCTTGATATCGCCATTGGGCTGTGTAGAATAATATTTTTCTAGATGTGTTTTTGATTTTTGTAGAAATCCCTTTTTTCCAAGAATAAATTCATTTCCATACTTATCTATGTTATCCATTATATAGACCGCCGTGTCTACCACATTCTCATACGCCTTTGCGATTTCATCGTTAAGTTGGAATCTATTAGAAATAGTCAAATAATCAGCAAACCTGTACTGCGCGATAAAAAGATTACGTGGAGCTGATTTATACTTCTCGATCATACGACGAAACGTCGCTTCTGCCTCATCATTTCTACGGGCCTTACTCAAGGCGATGGCCTTGCTTATCCTGGCGGGAAAGTGGGTAGGCTCAAGCGCCAAACATTTATCGATGTATTCCATTTCATTCCTGCTGCACTGCTGTTTTTCACTACTGATATTTGTCTCTCTTGATAAATCTATATAGATTAATGCGATTTGAAAAAACACATCGGATCGGGGATGTTGAAGGTATTCACCTTTTTTCAAGACTTTAAGTGCCCCTCTAAGATCCCCCAAACGGCGGTAATAACGCCCTTTCTTGATGATGGTTTCACAAGAATTGTCTTCTACTGAATCCATGATTTGTCGGGCCTCTGCATTACGATCTGGACATCTTAGTAAAACTAGAGCCAAGTCGCATTTAGCCGAGTCGTTACTCGGGTCCAATTCGACAGCCTTCTCGTAACATCGGATCTCGTCGTTTATTTCATCGTAAGATGAATCGTACTTTGCCAATTTCAGACGGGCAGGACCACCAATCATTTTTCCGACTGTTTGATACCAGGATGATTTCGTATTGATGGTCTTCATCGCTCTTCGGTAACGTTGCTCTGCCTCTTTATATTTACTTGAACCAAGGCGGGCTAACGCAAACCCCGCGATCGCGTCAATGTAAGCTTCGATTTTTAAACGGAGAGGCCCGTCACGACGGTTGTTCCAGCTCTCTTCGAGGTCTCTTACTAACCGATCACGTTTATCTTTCATCACCGATGGTGGTCCTTGTTGACTCGACATGGTGTCCAGCATCCACAACCGGTTTGCTGTTATAACGGTGATGTATGCCTGCCGTTCTTCGTCGTCTGTTGCTTCCATAGCTTCTTTTTCGGCTTCCAAGAAGAATTCTTCAGCTTTGTCTGGATCGTGCAGCACCCCGTCAAAGTTGGAGACCTCTAAGTACCCGCGAAAGATCAGCATATCACACGCTGATTCACGCCATTCAATCTCATTCCTCGTTTCTAGCTTACTGTCAAGGTTATTCACAATGGCCTCAAAATCAAGGTAAACCTTCTCTTCCAGCTTCCAAATGAAATGACATGGAATCTGCTTCCACCCATCAGAAGTGGCCATTCTGCAGGCTGCTGTAATGGACGAGATGAAAGGAAATAATTTGTCCAGCGGTTTAACTTTCCGTACCATTGGTTTGGTGTATAGAAGGCCTTTAAGAGGTTATTAATGAAAGCGAAAGCATGGGATCGTAATTGATCACTTCAAAATGAGTATCATTAATGGTATACTTCTGCATTCATAGCATCACCTACCTAAAGCAATCTCTGCTCGATTATTAAAAATCCTATTTGGCTTGATCCTCTTTATTGGAAACGTAAATACGCCAAGAGTCAAGGAAGGTAGTATAAATCCACTGTTGCTCTTTGTGTTTCTCTTTCTCTTTGTGTATCTAGACGGTTAATTAATTGTAATGGTCGACATCCGTGGAGTAAATGAAACACTTTGTGAATAAATCTTTAACGTAAATTGTTTTCAGATATCTTAGAAACTCCCTGTTTCTGAATATTAAATTATTGTTGGTGGTTGAGGGTATTCGATTTCTTCCGATTTTCTCTTGAAACGACGTTCTCTGTCAGAACAATCTGTCTATTGTAGAAGACCGGCGATATAATGTGATTTGGTTGTGAGTTACTTAATTGTAAAGAGTCCAATAACATGATCTTAGTTTACATTCTTGAAATTTATATTTACCGTAGGCTACTATTGTCACATAAATCAATGAAGCATTGAGTTATTAGTTCAAATGAGTTTTGCAAGAGGCATTAACCGGCAGTATCATATGGTCTAATGAACTAATGAAGCTATGTGGGGACAGAATTGCGTTTAAAGTTATTGCTATATGACATGACTCAGTTCTATGAAAGGCATGGGCACGCATGGGCAACAGTTGTTGTAATCAGGACGTTTCATAATATATATATATATATATATATATATATATATATCTAATCCATTGTACAGTACCTTAAATTGAAATTTACAATACATACACAATACATGCTAAAACGAAAACATGCGGTCACATGAGTAAGGTTTCCCCACATCAATCGAGGGTCTATAATACCACACTCCTGGAACGAAAACCCGCTCAAACAAGTGTTTGCATTAGCTTGGTAGTCAGTTCTCCAGAGATATAACTGAGACGTATTTTTAAGAGATTTTCATTTTTTAGAATCTTTTGTCAAGATGAATATTTAGCACCTAAATAACAGAATCAATAAAACCACGCAATCAGCACTATTGAACATAAGAATCACTGACATTAAATTGGAATTCTGTTAATGTGCCGAGTAAGACTTACGCGCCAGAATTATCAGCCCTTTTAGCAAATATTATTTTGTATGTGTAGTATCTTTGAAGTTAAAGGTGGTCTGCACTGATTGACGGTGGATTTATGTCCTCCAACAGAGCCATGCGCTATACATTACGTGGCACTACACTACCCAGATGATCTTTTGGCCTTAACAGTCCCATCGAAATAAGATTGGGGCTGGAAAACTTGCATTTGATGTCGTGGCATACGCTGCCGTTGTTTGATTTAGAGTTAGTTCTTTCTAGGGAAGGGTTTTTCTTAAAAACGCCAGAGATGATTGTATGATCATGTATTATAT
>JAODAG010329159.1:0-10944 GCA_027574785.1 Orphnurgus asper | reverse complement strand
CTACTTATCATCTTCAAGTGAGATGGAGTTCTTTGATTTAATTTGCCAAACTGACCACTGGAACTGTATGGTGGACGTTGCACTAAATTAAAACATCAATGCATAAAAGATGCTTTAAAAAGCAAAATATATGGGTTGAAAAACCCGTGGTATTACAAAAATACAGCAAATACACTTCAAAAAATAGGAAAAATATTAAGCATGACTGATGTGTTTTGCTTTTATCGTTTAAGACATCGTTTGCACTAACCATGGCAGGCTTTTTGGTGTACGAGCAGCTGGGAGGGAAGTGGTTACACTTCACTAATAAATAATAAAGGATATATAAGATATCACACGACCAACACAGGCTTTAATGATTAAAAACTTCACACTAACAATAAATAGCCTTTGAGTTTAATAGACATTTTGTGTTAGTTCAACTGCAAGGTACAAGAACACGGCAATGAATTGTCTCCTAAATCTCATTAAAGTTGAACCCTTGGCAGGTCTTTCATAAATGTTGTGCGTTTAGATTGCTGTTCATCGAGTGAATACATGCACTGAACTGTACTAGTAAACGATTACGGTTAAATCGTTCGGATGTCGTAAAACATTAATATGGTTATTCATACTTGATGAAAATTTGAGTAGCTTTTATTAAGGAAAATAAGTAAAAACGATGCACAGTTATTAACAGTCACCTTACCTAATCCAGGAGACAGTACACAAAGTATTACTGATGGTAATCATCCAACAAATTGTTCTTGAATTATTGTCATCATCAAGGCATAGTTTACTAGGTATTCGGCATCATAACCAAACATGTTTAATATAGTTCAATGTTTGTTTAAATCACCCATATTAGACAGCCACGTTCATTTGTTTGTTATTGCACAGCCCTATTGTGTATTAAGTACAGCACAACTCTAACTCTATCATATGCAGAAAGAATAGGCTCTGCATACACTTAATAAAATAACATTGCTGGTTGCTCTACTGAAAGAGTCTATGTGTAATTGAAGCAGTGTAATCCATGCTAACAATGGTCCTGTGATAGAAATTACTCCACCGTTGATACAGTACACTGCTTGTATTGTTTTATATTCTACCATTCTATGGCAACCACGTGCCGTTGTTACATCACACAGTGAAAAATATAGACAGCGGAGAAATGACAGGCAATGCAGAGTGATAGAAGTGCATTATCAGATGTACGGATAGCGACATATTCTAAGTTGTCAATATTATGCATTTGCAAGCTTTTCATTCAATTTTGTTATAAATGACAAGCATTTATGCAAATTACACTATCACACTATTTGGTGTACAACCTGGAATCATCACTGATTATGCCCTATTTTCAAGCTGTTTAGTTTTCAAAGCTTTCCTTCAGCTCAATATTGAGAATTGATGGCTGATATAAGTTGTCCAATAACTTTATATTCCACTCCTTTAAATAAATTGAACAAAATGCACATAGGCATTGCAAATTTAAGAAGTACTGTAGCTTTAAATTGTTTGATCGAATGCCACCACGCACCCGTGCCGAAAGCCTCTCCTGCTTTAACGTGCTATTTAAATGAACGGTGTTAAGCCTCTGTGTTATAACACTCCAACACATGTTAAATTCGAGTCGCTTTTGGAAGCCACTTGTGTTAAGACAGAAATATGGGGATCTATCGTAGGGGATGTGTTGAACGTGACAACTGTAAGGAACCGCAAAAGTACAGAGTAGCTTAATGTTCATCTTTCTGCTCTGGAATGAGGAGTTTACGAGAAATAAGGAGAATGGAGAAATATGGAGAAGTATAGAGAAATATGGGGAAACCCGAAAATCGCTGACGATATTGCTGCATACTCCATCGATCTGGAGGGTTGCTTTTGTAGCATTCTCGCTGTATTTACACAGACTCAATTTTTCAGTCGTTTGAGAAAAGAGCAAGCAATCAAACTTTTAACACAAGGTGGCATCCGTAAGCAGAATTTTTAACATGTGCTAGAGCGTTATGACATAAATATATTGATCTCATGACGACATAGAATAAAGTCAATGAAAAGGAATTTGTGAAAATTTGTGAATTAAGCTGACGAGTTTTGTACGACAAGGTTTGAGAGTGGGGTGTCTCAGGCCTTTTTTGATAGCACTGTCAACTGCATCCCGAAAGTACTGTCTTTTGCAAAGATATTCTGACAGTGCGTTGGTTCGAGAAAGGAAATCTGTTTCAGAGTAACAGATGCGTTTGATACGTAAAGCCTGGCTGTATGGTATATTTCTGGTACATTGACGTGGATAGCAACCTCTAGGCAGAAGGTAGTTGTTTTTAGGCAGAAGGTAGTTGTAGTTTGCTTGTCGAACAAGTTGAGTGTACCATTTTCTATAGTCACGGTGGTGTCGAAATATGTACGTTGACTTTGGATTGGTAGGATGAATTGATGTCCATTATGAACGATTCCAAGTTTTCCTCGCCATGGATCAAGAACACGAAGATATCGTCAATGAAAAAAGCCAATTTGTGGTTTCGAAGTTTGTTGAGGTTGCCCATAAACAGAGGTGGAAATGACAGATTTTTGTTCCCATTGCGGTGCCATGAATTTGGAGATACTAATGGTCGCTGAATTTTTATGGTCAAAATTAGACACATCAGCTCGCCAAGGTCTTTTATGTTTCGGATTTTGCAAGCAGATATACCTTCTTCGTTCGGAATATTGGTATGCAGAGAGAACACATCGATGGTGGCCAAAAAATGTGCCGGTGGGAGATGTTTTATTTTTCCAGATATAAAAACTTCCTTCGGTTTTCGCTTCTTCTCTTTTCAAGACTCCCATTTTGTTTTACCGTCGAACATGTGTTGATGTTATAACATGATCTTTTCCATAACCTATTAGAACGATCCGATTTATACGCCAGAAATTGCGACAAATGAGATAAAAAAAATACTATTGGCTTAGGGTAAAAGAATTAGTCAACCATATACGTTGGAGTGGACACGTTTTTGCCGTCGGCGTTTTGCTCGACCGGTGTTTGCATTAATTCATGACACGAACTGTAGCATAACCTCTCTTATACCTCATTTCTCTAAAGCTCCGGTTTTCTTACTCTCGTAGTTTCTTTGTTTTATACATAGTAAAGAACTAACACGGCACGACATCAACCAAATAAATTGCTCCCTAAGCTACGAATTAGTGATTTGATGTCAAAGGGGGCTATTTTTGCGGAAGGCGGTAATTGCAGAAATCGACGTTGGTTCCGCTGTCTGTGTATCACTTAAGAGGCCCTACTAAATATTCGTGTGAGTTATAAGGACATTCATGTTTGGAACGATTCCCTTCATTTCTTTTGTTGCTGATGTCTTAAATCATGATTTTTTTTATTGAATTAACGACATACAATGAAGATACATTTTCATCCTTTCGGTTATAATGATTGAATTAAACAAAGGAATACAATTTATTTTGCGGATTGTTATTGTTGAATCGAGACTCCAAATTTCAAATTTAGCCCCAATACTTGCCGAATGCTTGCAACAATAGTACAATAACATGTCACCTCTTAGACAATCAAAAGCAAGTTACTTGACGGTCTCTACATCTCCACTTGCCGAAAATCAAAGTTATAACTTTCATTGTCAATGTAATAACGAAAAATGGATGGGGTGAGACCCCTTCCCCTGAACATTCACGTAAATACATATACAGACTCTTAGTAGCTGGATGTGATTGGTTGCTGGGTGGGCAGTTAATGCAAGACACACCGCTTCGAATCCCAGGAACGTGTGCAATATTTGTTTTATTTTAAATTTTTGGAGCTGGCGAAGGTCAATTATGACTGAATCTTGGTCTTTTGAACCCAGAATGCCAGAATATGCCGTATATACAAACGTATACTCTTGGAGGACTTTAAGGGAAGTGGTTCTGTCCGTCCCGTTTTGTTAACTATAACATTATTGTTTTGTTTTGTGTGTCCAGTGTATATCGTTAGGCCTACATTTATTGAGTCACGTTTGTGTTGTTCTCGTTTGTATGGAAAAGACAACTTTGTGTTCGTGTGTAGTAGGTGGTGTGTAGTAGTAGGTGATGGATGTTTGTAGTTGGACTGGACGAACGGTGACGATTAAGGGAAAGGGAGCGAAATCTGGCGGCAGTGTTACTGTTGTGAGTGGCGTGTCTGCAACTGTGCCTTTTGGAAGAGGTTCGAGGCCCTGCATGTAGGTTAAAACAGGTAATGGGTATGTTGTTATTCTGGGAGATTTTAAGTATCCTGAGATATCTTGGTCCGGGGTTTAGTGGTACAAATACGTTTTTTGAACCTCACTGAATATTGCTTGTTGTTCCAACGTGTTTCTTTTACCACTCAGTAAGCAATTTTCTGAATTTTTCCTGAGTAGTGTTTATGGAGTTCAAATCTTGGGTAAACTTGGTTCTAGTTATAACGATATGGGTTGGATGTTCTCTATCGTGCCACTGTTCCTAAGAGGTTTGATGTCAGTCAAAATTTCTACACACTGGTTTGGAAGGTATTTCCAAATTCCGCAAGGATAATGATTGGTCAGATGTGTTCCAGCGTCAAAGAGCTGTGGACTCGAAGGATTGCTTTCTAGGTTAAATTGATTTTGTTATCAAGTCGTTTGTTCCTTTGATGTTAGATGTCTACATAGGTTATTCTCGCTGTTAAAAGAAACGTAATTTGTGGAGATCATATAAGTGGCTGATATGGCTGATTTTGTAAATTTCAAGAGGTATGTAAACTTAGTTCATCAGTTGATCTCTAGTGGAAAGTTAGCATTTGAAAGCAAAATATCATTGAATTTTAATGAGAATCCAAGGACATTTTACGTATGTTAGGTCAAAACAGAAGGCGAACATTGTTAGCCCTCGTCATGATCCTATTTCTGGTGACACTGTTCGTGATATTCAGGGTATTTCTGAGAATTTTGAATAACTATTTTTTCTAGTTTAATTGTCAATATTAAGGATATTGCAAGTATAAATATTGGTCACTAGTCTGAGTGGACTTGTTATTTTCTGAGGATATAGTTCAAGTGATTCTTCTTGGCGTGAAACATGGCAAGGTTCCTGATGCTGTTTATTCTTTCATTTTTAAACCGTTTGCTGTTTAACTTGGTTTTCAGCTGCCCATACAAGAAATGTTTTTCTAAAGAGTGAAAGTATGTTAGTATCGCACAGTTACACCTACTTTCAAAAAGGGTAAAAGTTGTGTTCCTAGGCCAGTTAGCCTTACCTGTGTTATCTGCAAAGTAAATGGTGTAAATTATCCTGTTTGACAAACCTTTTGGAATTGTAGGGAATGTTGGACAGGGGTAATACCTTTAATGTCGTGTTAATTTCGTAGATTTCCAGAAAGCTTTGTATAAGCTTCCTCACAAACCATTGTTACTTCAGCAGATTTGTTGGGTATTTATGACCACCTTCTGGAGTCAATTCAGGATTGATTATGTGACAGAAAACAGAGAGTAGTTGTTAGTGGCGATCACTACATGGACATGGTTTCTTTATGAGCCTATGAGGCTTCCTAACACATAATATACTGAACTAAACGTCAGTTTGGGTTGAAGTATTTAATGGAGCGCCGCATGGTATTTGGTCCAATGTAATTTCTTGCATATATTAATTACATGGATGATGATGCAAAGTTGTACCGTGAAGTTTCATCCGAGGAAGATGCCAGGAGTGTCCAAGGTGATCTTGATAGGATTTTTAAGTGGTCGGATGATTGGGCAGATGTACGTAAGGACATGTATATTGGCCATGGGAATCGAATGATGTGTATTTATATTCTTGATGGATTCTTGATCTTCAGGAAATTCGGGTTGCAAAATATCTTGGTTCATCATAGATAGATTGGTTAGGCCTCATTTTGGAGTATGCTGTGCAGGCATGGAATTCCTAATTTTCAAATGGATTGGCACTTATTGGAAAAGGTTCACAGAAGGGATACAAGTCTTGTAAGTTCTATGAGATGTTTTTCTTATAGTCAAATATTGAAACATCTTAAATTAACTTCTAATGGACTTTATGGTGATCTACTTCAAGCGTATAGAATTGTTCATGGTTTTGACAATTTAGCTTTTAGACAATTTTTAACAGTTTCAAGTCAAGAGCACTTCCATGTCATTGGTCAATGTTTCAAGCTTCAGAAGGCGATATAGGTTGCATGTTACGACGAATTTCCCCTCACAGAGAGTTGTGGATAAGTGGAATAGTCAGCCTGAATCGGTTGTAGTGTCTAAAAGTGGTGTAACACACATTTATAGGGGTAATATGTTTGATCACGCCACCACGAGATTCGTAAGATCAAGGGCAGCGGGGTTCAACTTTCGTGCACTCGTCGCCTACTTTACCGAGGATATAGGATACGAGTACCTTGAAGTGCACGAACACAACGTATTCTGCGGGTAACCCTTGGATGTTTAATGGTGTATTCAGATACACATCAGTGCAAATAGACACGAATCCATCCATTTACATGGCTGATTCTATATATAAAACATTTAGAAAGTCAACGAGACAACTTCTCTGGGAACCAGTATTGTCCATAATACGAGTAGCGAAGACATCAATCTGGCGGTTTGGAGAGTGGGTAACGTCAAAAGCTGGCACCGTATATTGAAACAAACTCATGATCACGTTGGCAGGAGGATTATGGCACTGATGTCCGCTCCCCAGGACATCGCCTATAGCAGTCATCTGTAATTTGAGAGAAGCATTCAAAGGAGATTGTCACACTGGTGTCTCAATAATACATAAACCACAATAAAATATTATGAAATATCATAGCCATCACATTGGTACTACTTCAGCAGTTTCGGGAGTTCGCCTAAAGTTTAAAGTATATTGATACCATGCATGGATACACAGTTACAGGTATGCCAGTATGGCATTACATACAAACTCTACTTGAACAGGGGCAACTTATCAACAGCTTATTTATTCGACAATATTCCACACACTTGTGTATAATATCTGACTGCACATTATCTCTGCTTATTACTCATATCAACAAAATAATAAATATCTCGCATCTAATGTATCAGTATGTTAAGTGCTTAAATGTTAGTCAGGTGGCAGGGGTAACATGGACTAATAATGGGTTGACGTCATTATGAGTGTCATGGTCAACCAAAATAACACTAACATATCCCAATTCATTCAACAGTCGACCAATGTATGATTCAACTAGTAGATGATACACTGATTGTAATCACAACTGGGAGTTTTTGTGTGCATAATATCACCACATATATGTTACATTTATAGTAAACCAATAAATTATTTTGACATAATGTCATCACCAAGTGGGGGGGGGGGGTGGTCACATTTACTACTGCCGAAAATATATGGATTAAGTGGTTATCCTGTCTGCGCAATGACATAATTGGAATAGCACAATAAATAATACATTTACGCTACAATGAAGGGTCCATATTTGACCCCCAAAATTCCAACCGTTGCAGGCAGGGTAGGGAAGAGAATCGACAACAATTTGATCAGGGGGTTAAATATTGTTTTACCAGAAAAATTTGGGAGGAATTCTTTTCGAAACAACTACTGTTCATTTTATTGTAGACTGCATGGTGATACAATAATACTCACCGGAAATCCCAGTTCGTTTGGCTATTTCGTTCCATACATACGTCTTCTTTCAAATCATTCCGTTTATAATCAGCTCTTGATTTATCGTACAAAATAGGGTTCTTCTCGATTTCCAGTATCAAGTTCAGTATATATCATACATTGAACGAGCGTACAATAATAAATACTACAAGTAGCGTACGGTATACGGTATTCCAGTTTTCTACCGCTCTACCGCCCTACCGCTCGGTTTTGTTGTTTAAATATTTACAAGCTTATTGGATCTGCGGCTACCGCACCGCAAACGCAACGGAAAGCGGTTTTGTTGTGAACGGGCCTTTATGCGGCGCATTTAATTATACTGATTGGCTCAGCGGCTGGTGTAGGGTAACTTTCTAGGCACAGATCAAAGAATCATCCTAATTTTCCACAAGACATATAACGAAGCAGACCATTCTGGGTAACCGAGAGCCGACGTATATTTCAACTTCCGCTATTTCTCCGAAACGTCGGATAGTTTCGTTGTTTTATTGTAGATAATTTCCACATAAGTTAGTGCGCATTTAGTGTCCCGCGGAGCATTTTCTCCCCAAACAAAGCAATTTTCAAAGATAATTAGTGCTCGGAATGTCGTCACTCTAATTGGATGGGGAAAGGAGAATTGAGAAGAAGGATTGAAGGGGAAATTGTAAAAAATAATGACAGAGTAGCTCAGTAGTCTGAAATTGTAGTACCGTACATTAATAGATCATCAGGAGGATAGTAATAACTAATTTGGGATGTAGTCTTGATTTCGATTGCATTTTCGTTACTCTCATTGGGTGAGGGAAGGGGAATTAATAAAGAAATGATAAATGGATGAAAGAGCAGCTCAGCTGTTTGAAGCCTTAGTACCGCACACCAATCGATCTTATGTTGGCTAATAATAACACATTTAGTTTAGATAATTAATATTGATTGACATAACTGGTTTGGAGCAAGAGGGATTAAAACAATGATAAATGAGAGTACCGGTAGCTGATAATAGGTTGATACAAGTTATAGATTCAAGAAAATGATGACATTCAATCGATTACGATTGCTTGCTAAAGAACGGACTGAAATTGTAATGTATTAGAATTGATTCTCCTTTGAAATTAAGAGAGTATTTTCATTATGGTATCTGGTTCTACCTCTTGAGTACTACCTCGTATCGTCATAGACCAAACCTTTCAGCCACTTAACATAAAATTAATTTGCCTTCATCGACGCTAATATGCTAATTCAAGGGTACTTTTAATATTTGATTGTTCAACTTATTTTCGTCAGTGGTTAGTAAAATGATCTCGCATAAATAGTGGTTGTCCCCTCGCATAAACAAAGGTGTCAACAATTTCATTATGTGTCTGAGGGATGTTGACGACGACGGCAGCTTTATACACTTGAACGTCCTGGTTTTCAGACAGCCATAAGCAAACACTTTAAAAGTGTAATATTTATATCATGGAGGACTTCATTGAGACGTGAACGTTTGCAATAAAAAACTGCAATCACGCAGCAAAGACGCATCGGATTATTATATTTCGTTTTCTAATTTACTAATTACTATTTTACACGATCATGATGTCGTGAGAATAATGTATGTGTGTGTGTAACAACTACTCTCATGACAACTTCAATCAAGGAGCAGCGGGGGTCGGGTGTTTACAAAATGATCCTATGTGAAGATGAAACAGGCATTAAATTCAAAACATTATGGGTTGAATAGCATATAATATGAACCTGTTATATGGCCTACATGTCACCAATAACCACCAACAGCATATAAAATGAAGGGGCATACATTTAATAAACACATAATTAAATGCTAATAAAGAGAGAAACCATCATCTCTCATTCTCTACCAATAATAACAACCATAACTACACTACGGTAGCTTCAGCACGGGGTCCCTCAAGTACAGACCAAAATGGTTATGGAATGAGGCCCGACATATAGCGGTAATGTGTGCCCGCCCTCGGCAATGTCAGTCAGTCCGTACTTCTCTATACATCCTCCCTCACGGTGGAGATCGACCAGTCCCTCAATGAAGGTAGCCCCCAGTAGCAATATAATCCCCATATGGCTAGAGCGTACCAAATGATCCAAATCGGTAATTATTCTAGTATGTGTAAAGACTTCTGGCTTGCTTGGGTGGTGTGCTCATGATGACAACATTGAGCGAGTGAATCACCAACTAAACAAATTGACCTAATTAGCCTAAACAACTCATTTAACATATAGGAGTAATTAATAAAATATGAAGAATATAATAATATAAGATCAAACTAGAACTCAATAAAACTAAGTGACCATTCTAGCAGATCTACACAGTCCCTTCAACTTAGTATAGACTAAATAATAACTCTGTTAGAACAACTTGTTGCCCTGAGAGTTACTAAAAACAGAGAAATAGCAACAGTAAAAGTAAATATATACACTTTGTTTCTGGTAATTATCATTCAAAGATAACTAATTAGACATCATAACATTAACCTAGAAATATTCATAACAAGAAATAAACTAAATCCGTGAGCAAATAATCACAGTGACCATAGGTTGATATGGGCAACACTAATCAGCTAAATATAGTAATGGGTTAATTAATAATACCACACGCATGCTGTAAACATATAATCCTCACTTCCAGGGCTGCTGCCGTGATAATCGTTTAAAGTTAGCTGAGCAATAATATAGCATATAACCATAATTGGAGTATGGCCATGCTGAACAACATTAAAACAAAATGATATAATGATCTACATGAGAATATGTATGGGGCCTGCTCATGCCCTAACTAACATTAGGTAATATATCTGACTGCCATGCTTTCAAAACTAATAATCTTGGAAACGAAGACTATTGACAAACGAACTAATAACAACACAAATATAGGGCAACACAATCCCTTTTTAACACAACTGTTAAAATAACTGCAAACATTAAAGATAGCGCGGTGCTAAGGAAATGGATTCTTGGATAAATTACAAATAAATTACAATAATACTTTAACTTGAGAAGCAACTTAGAAAAATAAGAAAGACTTACATAAATGGTACCAAATGAACCAAATAGTTCATTCTTCTAGTAAGTGTAAAGACTTCTGGCTTGCTTGGGTGGTGTGCTCATGCTGCCAACATTGAGCGAGTGAATGAGGAACCATAGAAGCACCATATTTTAACCCATACCAGAACAAAGAAAGACTTGTTGTGTAACAGTTGAGCAAATTGAAATCAGCAAGCCAAAGTTTACTTACTAGCGCGTCCTTCCCAACCAGACATTGTAACACATAGCGGGCAATTAGTGAGGAGCCAAGAGTCAGGAAAAGTCAGAGTGTGAGTAAGCAAGAAATTA
>JAODAG010329147.1:0-10967 GCA_027574785.1 Orphnurgus asper | reverse complement strand
GGGTTCCAGACATCCCATTCACAAATGGCAGGTGCATTCACATGGGTTGCCACATGTGTTCCAGATATCCCATTCACAGATGGTAGTCGACTGTCGCATTCACAGATGTTGCCACGTGATCCAGATGTTCCATTCATGAAGATGGCAGTTAACTGGTACATTCACATATGCTGCCACATGTGTTCCAAATGTCCCATTCATGCAGATGATAGTTCACTAGTGCATTTACATGGGTTGCCACATGTCCTATTCATGAAGATTAGAGATGACTGGTGAATTCACTGGTGTTCCAGATATCCCTTTCACGAAGATGGCAGTTGACTGGTGCATTCACATGGGTTGCCACACGTGGTCCAGTTGGCCCAGAGTTGTTTAATTTCATCAGTTGAATGTTCTGCAGAGGCAAGCATATCAGGAGCACATTCCTCATCACAGGACCATCTTTTATCATCTACATAAGTAGGAAGAATGGCTGATAACCATATTGCCATGGAAACATCTTCACCCTGGTAAAGATGGAGGTATCTGAAATGAAAGGTTAAAATACATAAATTATACTTTCAAACTTAGCCCATGCACTCCTGCCCAAACAAAATTGTTGGTTTATATCCACAGATATCTTTTAAACGTTATTCTCGGTCGGTCGGTATTTTAGTTACATTAATTTTGAGTTACCGATTTCTTTGTGATCAAATTAAATGTAAACACCAAAATGTATATACTTCGAAGAGCGTCATACTACCTGGTACACATCCAGTGACACTGCGAAGCAACAGAGAAGAGCTATTTACATACTGTCAACTGTACACACAGGAAGCTGTTTTTACTTGAAGATTGTCCACAAAACGATAGTTCAGATACTTTTGTTGTTAAAACCAACCCGCCCCCCCCCCCTCTAACCAAGACGAACCAAACTGAACTACGATATGCAATACTAAGCTATGCTGAAGTAAAATTAAAAACTAAAAGAAGAACAAGTGAACGAAGCTCAGCAAACCTGCTATTATAATATTAATTAAACCATTAATTAAACCTAACATTCCAGACAAGATCTGACTAAAACGTACCCACCACTCCTAAACTAAAAACTACACTAGTTTAGGTAAACTATACAAGTTTACATATAAGCGTAGTAAATAAGTTTAGGTATAATGTTGAAACGTATTTATAAGTTAGTTTAAAAGTTGAAGTTTAGGTGAAGTAATATTATTAGTTTAGGTGTAAATGTAAAAGCTGTACAAATTTTCGTTTAAAAGTAAACACTGCAAAAAGTTTAGGTACAAAAACGTTGAACTCTCACCTATAGTTTTTTGCAATCCACATAACGAGATCGACGGAGAGGACATTCCCGCTTCCACACGCAAATGCAGGGTAGGCTGTCGACGGGTAGCTATACTCTGCCCACTTCCCATGGTGCTGCACGGCCCAGTTGTGCCTGAAGTTGCCCCACCAAAGATTTGCATCGAGAAACGTCTCTCTCTCCATCTCCTGGAATACAATCGACGGAGAATATTTACCCGTTTTGAGCGAGCGCGCTGCTATAGGAGATCGATTTTGTAATTTTAAGGATATGATGCACATTCGTTGAAAAGTGGATTCCTTTGGTAATCTGCTTATGTATCATCTTGTTGAAGCTATATGTAAGTTTTAAGTTGTACCTTGTTAGCTGGAAAATCAGGACCTGTCTGAAACAAACAACAATGTTAGGCATCACTGGAACCCAGTTCTATTATGTCGATTATGATAGATATGATTTATGATCCATTTTAAAAATGGAAAGTTTTAATTGCCTGTCCTTGTTCCATGTTAAGTGGATCTTCCAGTCACCCAGCGTTACTGTGAATGGATTTTCTCAAAGCGAGAATAATGAAACAAAAACTGGAGAATAAACAAGAAATAATTAAGATCAAAATTTATGATAACAATGCTATCGAACAAGCCTAATGAGGTTTGGTTAGTTGTTGGTTTTATTAAATCTCAAACAATTAAAGAATACAGATTCCCAAAGCAATTACCTTAAGAATGAGATGAATATTCACAAAGCAGTCGTCGTCTGTCTTGACAAAATACTTGAATTTGATGGACTCGGATAACCTGGAAAATAGACATTGTTGGAGTAAAAAAATAAAAAAAATGCTTCTTTCATCTTCGGGATTATAATGTAATGTATATAAAATAAGTTCATATAATAAATTAAGTTAAAATGTGCATTATGTGGCTCCAAATGTAAGACTACATTATAAACAGCGTTCCCCACCCTAAGGGTCCCCTACAATCCCAGAAATCCGCCAAAAAGCACCTGCTCGCCGCATAACTGTAGGGATTTGCAGAGAGAGACTTCTAAGGAAGGTAGCCAAGGTATGGCTCAAACATTCTTTACCATGAATGACTGGGAGTACTAAAACATGCAGCTGACTACATCACACACACTATTAGCAGTTGGTGGAAGGTCTGATCCATTTTTTTAATATGAATATACAAGTTAATAATTTCCCTTTCATAAAATGCCACTTTATGACAATTTTAAACAATTCCATATCATCATTTTCTCCAGCGTGATATAATTACATAACTGTACCAAGGCGATTAACCCTTCTTTTCACAAATTAGTGCTTCGAGGAAGTGCGACTTACCACTTGTGAAACAGCAGCATTTTTAACGGGAGGTTTTCGTATGTATCTACGGCCTCTACCAGTAAGATGTCTCCATACGCCTGAATTTCAACCTCTAACTGTGCTCGCACTCTCTCCGCTTCGTCGGACCATTCCTGCATCTTGTGCTCTCTCTGTCTTATCCTGGTGAGCAGTGCTTCCGGCTCTGAAAGCGAGAGCCTGATTTTCCAGCTTATTCTCGGTGCATTGTACATTAGGTTTATTCTTGGGAAGGACAAATATGTCTTTCCACCTGCAGGTTCCTGGCTTTGTGCGGGTTATAAAAACTGCTGAATGAACTGATGAGGGTATTCGATCCAGCCCAGGAAGAAACACCTAACTGTCACAACTCATAAAAAATCTTGACAGCCAGTCTTTGCCAAGGCAACTCACTGTTTTTTTTTTTATTACCTCTTGCTCAGCAGTACAAACTGGATAATCATTAGAGTTAAACATCATGTAAAGCATCAAGTATAATACTCCAATCATGGCAAAATGCACAGACATGCACGCAAGGTTGATTGCATTATAGATTCCACATCATAGGAACAAAAACAAATGAGCTGCACCATATTGAATACAATGGCCAAAAATGACTACTTATTGTAGTATATAGAAATGAAACTACAATGTAGCAGAATAGGTTGTTCACTATATAAGCCATACAACTAGTATAATGAAAATAAAGTCAGATACACCAAAATTAACCCACTAAATAAAGCATATAGCAATTTTAGAAAATACAGGATTAACTTTGAGAAATAGTTCATTCACTTGGCTGGATCATCACCCTACTATGATGTGCAATATGAACAATACTCAGGGGAGAAAGTACATCATACAAGTACATCATATCGGTACATCAAACCAGTATACAGGGACATAAAACAGTATATCATACAGGTATCTAATTCTGGCACATCATACAGGAACATCAAACCGATACAACATACAGGTACGTAATAATACAGGTACATCATTTTCAGGTGACACATTTTTAGTTGAGACATTGAGACAACATATTCTTTGTGTTGACCTGAACTAAACATAAAATCTGAACTGAACATAAAATTCTCTTTGCAAAATCAAATCGTCTTCCCTGAAATGTAAATGAAGTCACTGAACAATGTGACTGTTCGATTACCTTACCATGAATGACAAACATGAAGTTGCCTACATGATTATCGGGTGTTTCCTCTGAGTAACATGGTAAGTTCTCTGCAACTGGGTCACACCATTTGTTCTATTAAAATATTGAAAAGATGGAACAAAATGTGGATATTAACTTGTTTATGTCTATCAGAAGGTGTACAGTTCTACCTATTATTCTGAAAAAATAATTATAAAGGCAATACTACTACTGATCAAAAAGTGTTTTCTTAAGACCATGCAGGGGTCTTACATATAGAGGGTTTCCTCCTACAGACTTTGCTACACCCATTGTAGTGGCACTACATACTGATTAAAATGATGTCCTAATTGAAAATGACTGAGGCAAGGAAATGGATTATGCAGGGTCTCTTCCTACGGACTATGCTGTGCATGTGGTAGTGGCACTACATATAATGCCTACAGATCTGAGAGGGTGTGGCCTACCAGTAGAGTGTCCACTTCATAGACCGTAGGTTGCCAGCTCAATCTCCAGGCATGACTGAATTGTTAAGCACAGCTGCTTTGCAGTGGTGTGAGTTTGGTCTTCCACGGTGTTTAGTGGTTTGATTCAAATTTTATTGGATTCAATAATGGGTGTTGCAATCATTTCGGGAATATTCCCTCTGGATTAGAGCATCTATGTTATCGTCGATTTCCAGCAAATTCGGCAGAACCACCTCTGATCAGCAAATGAGTTAGCTATCTCTTCAAGGCCTCCACTAAGCGATATAGCAAACAAGAGCCACAACCTGCCAGCATATGGTGTCTTGGTTCAATTCACTTTGTTATTGTCAAGACAGTAGATGTGAAGATCTGAAGGGTGTGGGCTATTTTATGGCAGGGAGGTTTTACAACTCCCCAGTGACTTTGACTTAGGGTTTTTTTGTTTTATGGATTAGTATAGCAGAGATTGGAAGAAATGAAAAGCTACCATCCTTCAAAGAAGAGTCCCTGAAATTAACTTTGCTCAATCACAGCTGCAGTGCAGTGATGATGAACAGGTTGCTCTCAAGTCCTTCGGTCTTTGAGAAAGTGGTCAAAGATCAAGGTACACATACGTCCATCTGGATGGGGACATTAAATATGGTCCCGGGAGCAGGATGGGTTTAATGCCTTCCTTATTAATGGTCAAAAATAGAAGGCTTGTTTTAAGCTGGTGTTCATACAAAATCAATATGGACAGGGTTTCTTTGTGAGCCTAAGAGGCTTCCTGACCCTTAATTTACTAAACTAAACTGTCCGAATGAAAAGTTAGCGGGGCAAGAAATTGGATGAGTTTGCCCTGTGAATAGGTCTAAGATATGAAGGCTCTGATGATGTTATTAGAGAGACTCAAGGAATGGATTAGTTTGCCAGTGTAAAAACTAAGCAGAGTCATGTCTCCGCATAGAATCAGCTACACTTGTCGAAAGCCGCACTTAGCACACTATAAATGATATAATACATGCAACATCTGATGTCAAGAGACACATGCAAATACAAAGCAAGGGTTTCTTTGCCAGTTAATACTAACACTACTTCTCCATAAAGATATACCTGTCATCCTCAGGGAAGCAAACAAGCTATAGGTTTTGGTGCAAAATAATTGTACAACAATCATCAAACCAGAAGAAATTAGTCACCGTTAATGATTCAATGCCAAAGTCGAGTCTAACTTACCACTAACCGACCGATTAATAATGCAACTATTGTACCTGAAAGAAAAAGATGACATTTCCTCCAGTTTCCAAGGTGATTGGTGATCCTCGACCAGACGCCAGTCTAATTCCTGGGTCATGGGATGCCACTACAACTGAAGCCTCAAAGTTCTTAGGAAATAAATAAGGAATCAAATATTTGTTTATAGCAGACTACAATTTCCTGGGCAAAAATAGCAATAATTATCACCCACTTCTTGATCCGTTGCATTCTTACGTCAAGATCCTTCATCTTTGTTAATAAAGTTGATGTTTATCATGTAACCACACTAAACATTATTACCTGATTAACTGTGTATACGCAGACTAGAGTTGGAGAGAAAACAAATGTAATATTGTACATTGCTAATCTTAAGCCAGAGATAAAGATGAGCTGAGCCTTGGCTTAACTAGGTACACCTCGACTTCCATGTCCGCCATGACACTTTTACAAATCGGAGTAAGCAGCCCAGCGTCGAGCAACACCCATCATCACCCGTATAGAGTTGACACCCAGAATTAGACAAAAGTTGGCAATTAAACCGATAACGGGCAAGTCGTCATTACATCACTGGCTAAAGTCGAAGCAAAGAAAGTAACAAACTGTTGGATCCAGAAAGTTTAGCTCTTTTATACCTTTGGCAAGACGAAGCGTTCCACAGGTTTGAAAAGATAATCCCCAACTCTGACACCCGGGCTACTCGAGGAAAAAGAGACTTGTACAACCTCTTCCTATGAAACGAGAATGAAACAGTTCCTTGATTTAGAATGTCGCCCCTTTATGAACTGTGAATTTCTGGTCATTAAAGGACAGTAATTGGTTAGGCTATGGCAAATGCTAGTGGATAATCACTAGCTTGCCTTTGCTGTCTCTAAGGAAAACATCATGAGATGTTAAGACCAGAGTCTTTGGCAGTCCTTTGCCAAGAGAGGTAAGTAAGGAGAATAATTATGCCATCCATAAATTGCCGCCTTTCTCATGGTCACTCTAATCTGTCCAACAGAATACCAGCTGAGGGATTTTAATCTGGGAACAGACCAGGTCCAGTTTAGGATTTATCTGAGATCGGGCAGGAATTTGTTTTGCTTACGTCAGAAGATTGCAATTTATTTGGCTCTGTTTAAAGCAGTACGAGTGTAAAATATTGAAAAATAAAATCAAAATTTACTTTTTTTAAGTTCAGTGAAAAAAATATTTTTTGTTTTTGTTTGGTAATACTTTTCACAATAGGAACAATTCATTGAGAAATTATAAATCAATCTCTTGCTATCAAATAATGAAGTACTACTCTTATTCACTTGATAGGTTGAAGTTTTGTCCCAAACCATCTCACACTTCCAACAGTATGTTATCCGTAACTCCTCTCGTACCAACAATCACAGACGTATATACATATTGAGTATTAAGAAGGGCAATCGCAACAACGTGCGTTCTACATCCTAACGATCGTAAATGGTGGAACCCCGAGGAGTTTATAAGCGTGAACAGTCCTTCACGTTCACTGCCCACTCTTGGAAATTATGCTGATGGGTCAAAATTGGCTCGCCCTGCCACGAGAATAATCTCGGCGGTATTGAGCAATAAATCAAACTTCGGGGCCTAAAGTAGAATAGTTTTTTTTTGGGGAAGAAGCAGCACTTGGAATAAAACAACGTGGATGTTCACCTCATTGATGTCGTCGAACAATGTAACGGAGAAGGACGACGTGATGGGTGGGGACCCGGCTCTCCATAATAGTCCAAGTCTCCGTACAACGATTGGATGTTGCACCTGCACAAAGAGAAACACATAACAACGACGTGTAAACAAAGAAAGGAGATATTAGATGTCAGGAAGAGATTTACACGGAGAGGCAGTTTGATTACCATACACCATACGCATCTCACATAATCTTCAGCATTGGGTAATGATAAATTTCCAAAACCATACTACAAGACCTCCAACTTTTGCAATTTATAGAGTTTATCTTAAAAAACTCAAGACTGTGAGAGAACCACGAGTAATCTCACATCAAAATTGGCTCCGGAATGTGCAAAATCAATGTTATTTACATACTGACATCATTCATTGTGACTGCTGCCTTTAGGAAATTCCCACCTTACAATGAATTAGGATTGGCATGCATAATTTAATCTTCTATGGTATCTGGATGAGGCAATTTGATAATTGAGAGACATCCCACAGAGCAAGTTTGAAACGTTTGTCCATGTTGAGTATGCGAAAAATTTAGGTAAAGCAAAATGCTGTTTTCTATCCAACCATCCTGAGCCTTTAAATTTGACAACTGTTACTGTAGCCAGTAACCCTAAGAATGCACGCGTCGTTTGTAAAGCATCTGATGACCGTGAGGCGGATGGGGGGGGGGAGGTGAGATCAGCATATTATTGCTTACTCTGAATGAGATTCTGCTGGGCAGAGAAACATCTACCTCTTCACGCTGAACCAAACGGCTAGGATTCACGACTGTCATCTCGTCGTAAATATCTGCAAGAGAGAATCACAAGAACATTAATTGGGGATCACTTCAAACAAGTACATGAAACAGGTCACTTGAATTTCAAGCAATTAAACCTATTAACAAAAGACCCCCATATAAACCTCTTCATTTCTTGTCCTAATTTCTTTCAGTGTCTCCACCCCCACCTCCCTCTAGATATTAAAACATCCCTAATATAATCAAAGCTTTTCATCTTCTTGTATTCTGGCATAGTTCATGGCAACTAAAAGGGGGCGACATTACTTCATACCGCAATATATCAGAAACGCCTGGCTGAGCGAGGTCTGGCCGAGGAATGAGACTTGTTTCTTATCAACACATGCTATATACGCTGGTTTTCCGAGCCATAATCTTTGATCGCCCCGAAGTATTTACATGATATCCTCCAAGGACGAGTGACTCGCGGTCCTCTACGCCAACACTACCTCTTCCAACTGCGTGACCCAGCGTCTCGCCAAGAATGTAACATTTGGTGATCGCAGTTTCCAAATTGCCTCCCCTTGGTTATGGGACTCCCTACCAGTTCATCTTAGATCACTACAGACTCACTTCAACAAGCTTTAAATGTGGCATCAAATCTTTTCTTTCCTCTTTGCGATGTTTTTGAAACCCTTGTTTGGCTGGTTTATAACTAACTGCACACCTGTAAATTAGCACCTTGAGCAACTTCTTGGCTGAATTCTGCGCTATAGAAAGACTTCATTATCATTGTTATTATGATTATATACTAGATATCGGTCAAACAAAGATTTACTAAACCACCAAGGTATGCTGAAGTATTCAGGGCTTCGACCCCCACTGATGCAAAACTTATACTTCCCAGTTTCCGATGTTGCAATCTCGACTCCGTTTGAAATACTTTAGCAATTTTAGAAAGAATATCGTCGAAGTACTCGAACATACGTTCATTGGATAGATTAACCGGTGAGCAGACGTAAGGCGTTTTGCGATAATCCGGCGGCACATGGCATTCCTGAGTTCCCACGACGAATTTTGGCAGCAGTCTGTACAGAGAAAACTCATTGTTAGGAACGTTAATTGGCTTCTCATGATGATGTCTGATCAACTACCACAAACTTGCAAGAACATTTGATGGCCAGACTTTTCTAACACAGGGGTCTGGGACAATACAGACTTGAGTCAATTAACCCCATACTCTTCCGATTCGAATGTTTTGTTTTCCAAATTTTCAATTAACCAATCAGGCAATATACCATTCATCTGAAATTCATCTGCAGATCAACATTTGTTTTGAGTGTTAATTACATGTATATACATCTGTTGGTCCACTTCATCATTATATACATACGGTACTGCTGATTCACTCCTTACCGCAGTTTTGTCGATATATTTTCAAGATGTATATTACCAACATTACAGAATATATCTCAATGGTCTTATTTCTGATGCCAGAAGGTCTGGTCTCATTTTCAGTGTTCAATAGAAATAAATTTTGCCCATAGCGCATCACCTCGTGTGGCCTTGAGCAAACCCAAACCAGGTGTCCCTTAAAGACTGCCTCTCTTCAAAATTGTGTCTTGCCGATAAAACTCCGATGGCGATATCAACTTCAGTTCTAACGGCAAAATCTGGAAATAACAAAATAAACAACCCAACGACTTACATGTAGAGATGAAGCGAAAATCTCTCAGTAGTACTTGCTAAATCACAGGCTGACGAGTGGTCACTAGTATTAATGTAAAGATGAAATCGATTTGAAACTGACCTTTCAAAATGTCTCTCAGCTGTATATAAACCTAGCTTATACTAGGTTTAAAATTAAGCAACGGTCACATGCAAGAGAAACATGTTAAGAGGACATCAATACATCTTACACATGTAATCTTGTCCGAAAATGAACAGAATAACTAACTACATGAACATCATGTACACAACATGAGAGAATTTCTCGTGCAACTGATGTTACTGTATGTCACTATGTGTAACTATGTATAACTAGTATTATTGTCATACTAAAGTTTGTTGTAACGGTGGTACAAAGATAGCTGAGAGAATGGATCTGGTTAGGCTGTTTCGAACACTTACCAAAGACCTTCACTGATGTTGACAAAAACCCAGGGAAAAATGTGTAACTAAGGACTGACACAAATGCTAGAAAGATGCTCAGTGCATAGCAAACACGGTTATTAACGTTTGCCATCTACCCCGCTTGTATTTGTATTAGGTAGCACACCACAATTAGACTTGATATTGATCCGCTGAGATGTTCCCCTCCCATGAAAAGTGCCCATTCATCGAAGTACACATTGTGGGAAATTTCAGGGGGATTTACTAAGATTTCAGATCATTTTGGAAGAGAGGGAAGCTTTCACATTTTCATTTTCATTGAAAATTAGGGTCTGTTTTCAAACAACCTCACCAGTTTGATCATCTCGAGATGAACATTTCAATCGTCATGGAGTACCGTACTGGAAATTGAATGTGCCACGATAAATGGCCAACTTGTAGAGTATGCATGCATGAATAAATTCTGCATGGGGTGGATTTATCCGAATCCGCTCTAAAGGGATCATTGTTACTATTATTCGGGGAAATTATTGAACAACTTCAATCCGGTAAATAGGCTATCGTCCCGTTCCGCGCACAAGAGGTCACCACTTTCCTCCTCATTTAGGTGTAGTCAGGAGTAAATTGTAGACAATTTGACGTTATCGATGTTTAAGAAACTGTAACATGGTGAAAAAAATCAACATAAAACGGATTGCTATATAATGTCGATAAATTCTCCGTTGACTTAGTACGGCCGGGTGTTTATTTAAAAAAATGACAAATCGAGCAACAACCGTTATTTCTTTCTGTTGTTTACGCGTTTTCCGTTTTCTTTTTGCTTTACATTATATTTCCGACCGTAATTGTAGCCAATCAATAACCCCAGTGCCTTCATCCCCATACTGGATAAAACTAATCCAGGCTGTATAATTGTTACGTGTCCCCATACTGGATAACACTGATCATGGCTATATTGTTAC
>JAODAG010329125.1:0-10950 GCA_027574785.1 Orphnurgus asper | reverse complement strand
GTAGAATTTGACAGCGTGTGGGTTTCGACAGATCACGATGAAATAGCAGCTGTCACACTGGAGTGGGGAGCCCAGGTGATCAGGAGAAGCGCAGAGACGGCCGCTGACAAATCGCCCTCTATCGACGCCGTCGTAGAGTTTGCAAAATTCCATCCCGGTGAGTCTTTGAGCGGACAACCGGGGGCCGTTTGATTTTTGCGCTGAATTTTGTAGCATTCACGGCACCGGCCTGTCTGTTTGTCATCTGGAGCCATCCGCGTGGCGAGTTTTGGCGTTCTTTTTCGACCAACGTTCAGAGAGAGGTTAAGGAGGCAGGCATGTAACTGTCCATCCCGCCCCACCCCCATCCCGGACGGACGGTGAGTGCACCTCGTTTCTTTGACCACTCCTCTCAACGGTCGAGGTAACTCACTGCAACATGTTCATCACCACTGCGCTGCAGCTGCCCTGAGCGTAGTTAATGCGACGCACCCACTCCTCATTTTCTCTTTGTCTCTCCGATTTTCGATAAACAATCGGAATGTTACGTATCTCTCTCTCGCTCTCTCCTCAGAGGTTGACTACATCGCGCAGGTCCAATGTACCTCTCCCTGCCTTCACCCGTTCCACGTCGCCGGACCCTGCCGCATGATGAGAGAAGAGGGCTTTGATTCGGTCTTTGCCGTCACGAGACGCCACGGTTTCAGGTGGCAGGAGGTGCACAGAGGTACTAGTTCATTATTTACACTGCCCGTAGAAATGTTGGGCACATATTTGGCAAAGTCGAACGAACCTTTTTACCTTAGCTTACAATCATGGCTAGTTTAGTTTAATGTGGTAGGGAAGGACGAGTATCCTCGTGAAGAGACCCTGAAGCCAAGGAACCAACCAACCACAACAACTCGACTGACGTCAAAGTTTACCTCACTGGTAAAAAATACCGATCAAGAGCATTCTTAACACTTATGAACGTCACAACCGACTCCTTAACTGTTAAACGATTAAAAAAGAACGATTAAAAAAGAACGATTAAAAAAGAACGATAAAAAAATATTTCAAAAGCCAACTTATAAAATCTTTGAATAAGTTTAAACACTGAAAGTAGGTCACCATGACATTATTTAAGCTCAAGGGAAGTTAGATTAATTTGCTTTTACCTTTGACTAACAAAGTCCTTCATAGAATGTACAAGCCTAGTAACCTGTCTCTTAACCTTTTCCAGTAGCTATATCACAATAACCTATCATGTGAAAGTAGCCAGCACAGCATACTCCAAATGAGGCCTAACCAGCTGCTTTGTAGAGCCTAACTACTATATACTCCGTGAAGGATTTAATATTTCAAAAAGCACATAGGAGCTTATAACTGGATAACATAATACAACAATCCAGGGCAAATGAGTAGTATGGGGTAAGTACGTAGATGGTGTGATAGGTTTGGGATGAATTCGAAATGTAAATAGCTCCTTTTGTAAATAAGGCTTTGGTTTGGTATCCCATAGTGATTACGGTACATTTACATCTACGACAAACCCAGCAGGATGTACTCCCCCAGCATGTGGGCATAAATGCTCTCTGTACATGTGGACACAGCATACAGCCGAGTCAACAATATACCCGTAAACTTTATTGACTGAACTGTGTTGACTAAATTGACAGGATATTTGCCAGGTGTGATTATTTGAATTGAGAACCGAGTCTCCTCTGCTAGGTACCAGCGTGCCACTACATCGTAGGTGGAGTAAACCACAATGAACGATTTAACTGTGTGCCTATTTTTTAAATTGATTAAAAACAGGATATAATTAAAAAGCTGCATCAGATATGTGTTCAATATGGTATTAAGTCAACTATTCTTCTCAAGTTTTCTCAAACTTGTTTCCTGACTAAGAAAATAATATGCCAATCTAAATAGAACCAGGAGCGATTCTCCAAACTTAAAAAAATAACTTTCCCAACCTTCTCGTTAAGTCCACAAAAATATTGTCAATGGCTCTGGTTTTACGAGGTGGCGCATGAAACAGGAATGAATGTAAATGAGAAAAGAAGCATAAATCTAAACAACTACTTCCTGTGATGACATTGATATGTTAATATGATCTGTAAGCAATACAGTACAAATGTACAAAGCTCCTTCCTGCTCAGAGACAAACAATGTTGATCCCCCACCCTTGGGGCCATCTGTTTGCAACTGTTTGCCATAAATGTTGGATTACATTTTGGTAGGGTTCCCAACTCACCACTTCCGTCTTGCAAATTTCGCTTCTTGAGTTAATGAGCAAGGATTCCTTTATCAAAGTAAATATAGAGGCACTGTTGGCTTAACACATATTTAAAACACCTGCTGAACTCTCTGTGACAAGGCGTGTATTCATTAATGGCCATAACAAATCAATGTTGGTTTTTGGTTATTTTTTGTTTAAATTATTTATTTGCTGAAAGCTTTATTTCTTTTACTCTTGTGCCGTGTCAGCCATATAGTCACTCAAGTGCGTAGACTGTCTGCTTTAATATGCATAAGTAACAGTGACATACGGCGGCTAGCTATGTCATTCATTTTAGTAGTAATTCATTTGTCAAACTGCTTCTGCAAATTCTTCAAACTGCTCGAGGTGATCTGAAGAAAAAGGGAGGGATTTTCTGCCTGTAAGTTTGTTTCTCCGCTGTCGTCTGTCGAGAAGAGTAGCTAATTTAGTTCAGGACATTTAGGACTAGCATCCTGAGTTTATAAAGTAGTAAAATAGCTACAGTTTTGCCCATAATCTCCACGTCCAGTTTACGACATTGAGGGCTAGTATCCTGAGTTTTACAGTAGTAAAATAGCTACAGTTTTGCATGCCAAACTAACAGTTAGTACAGAAACCGAATCTTCTGTTTGGAATCCCTCGCCCGTGGGCCTTTTTGGGGAAAATTTGTCACATTTTGCGCCTCCTGAACGTACTGTAACCTAGCCACCTAGTCACCTTTCTGAAAGTACTTGTGTCCAGCCTCATTGTTAGTTCAGCCGCTGCTTCTGTGCTTTCGTTATTGCTGCATTTGCGTAAACCGTTTTCTCCGACGGTCGAAGCTAAGTCTTCTCGTCTCTGTTCCTCCAGGCGGGCAGACCGCGCCCCTCAACCTCGACCCCAAAAACAGACCGCGTCGGCAGGACTGGGATGGCGAACTCATCGAGAACGGTTCTTTTTACTTTGCCACCAGAGAACTCATTCTGGCGGGTTTGTTCCAAGGAGGAAAGTAAGCATTTTACAGACTTTGCCTTTACTTAAATAATTAACTCAAATTAATAAACGACCTCATCTTACCAGCGATTGGTGATGAGGAGAGGGCCAGGTGGCACTCAATAATAAATTACCTCATCTTACCAGTGAGTGGTGATGAGGAGAGACCAGGTATCACTCAAATAATAAACAACCTCATCTTACCAGCGAGTGGCGATGAGGAGAGACCAGATGGCAATCATCATGGCTTACCAGTGACTGATGGGTCTTCAGCCCAAAGTCACGAATTAGCATTTAGAGAAAGTCTGTAATCTGGACGATATTACATCAGTAAATATGAGTGAAAGGTTTCGGCACGTATTGCTACTGTGATATGGTCATTACTGTTGAAAACACTACAATTTCTGCATGTGTCTACAGTTTGAATATAATTAATTCTACTTCTGCCGTAGGGAAGCATCTGCTGTACAAATATCACGTATAAGCAATGCGCTATAGGATCGTTATCGCTGTTTGTTTTAGATTTAGTAAACCCACTTTATTAGGACACTTCATAAGTCGATCTGTATTTGTGGTTGATTTAGATAAATACAAAGAAAGCAACCATTAGATTTGACCAAACTTGTATATCGCTGTCACACGCTGGGAAAATAGACTGATTTTTGTCCTTGGCTTTGAGAAAACTTAACCTTGGCAAACCGTTCTGGCCTGTTGGCCTTGAGAAGCTCACCGACTTTCCTGAATAAAGTTTGACCGTGGCGGCCGATACTATAATCAGACTATGCTAGCTGATTTGTCAAACAGCTTCCAACTGCTATTTGTTTTGAAAGGATGACCAATGACCTGAGGAGGTCAGAAATGGCATCTTCTTAAGTATAGGCCATTCATAACTACTAGTATAATGTATAGCACAGTATATGCATATAGTTGGGTTAAATTTATGGTGGTTAGATGTTTACGAATTGACCAGGTAAAATCATCTGTCTTGCTACTAGTACAGGTTTATTTTTTTGTTGACACTAGACTATGCTTGCGACACTCAAAACTGCCGACAATGCAACGAATCCTCAGTAAGCGGTTTATCCGTGCAAAATTTATGTATAAATTATATAGTTATATACTAGTTTAACGGTTTGAATTGCTAAGAAATGGTAATGAAAATGTGAAAATAGTTGCAATACTTTCTTTATATCCAGTTTTAGTTTTTATAAGTGGGACAGTTATAGTTTTACACATTTATTTTTTGTTCATGTTGTTATTTTTTTTACATATTTTTTATTTAAATGAGTATTTTATACATTATTTTATAATGTGCTATTATTTTTTATTATTTATCATCATTAATTTCTTCCATACGCAATTTTTCTCCCTGCTCCTTCGTCGTCAAGAGTCGGCTATTTTGAGATGCAGGCAGAGTACAGCGTAGATATTGATACCGATATAGATTGGCCTATCGCCGAGCAGCGGGTCCTGAAATTTGGCTACTTTGGAAAGACAAAACCTCAAGGGATACGTTTAGTCGTACTAGGAGCAGATGGTGTCCTCACAGATAACCAGGTTCATCTAACGTCGACCGGTGAGATGAGAGATAGATACGTTTTTTTTCTCAATTAAAAATGTCCTCCCTTGTTATAAATTATGGCTTCCTTGTTTCCTAATATTGTCCTATCTTTCATTTTGTGTACCATTTGTCTTCCATTTTCTGGTTAGGGACCAGACTCCATAAGCGTTACATATATGTTGTTCGCAGGATTTCCCCCCTGTCCTCTTCCAATAGCAGGAAAGATAGTCCTATTTAATTTCTGTTTTTTTTGTTGGGGGGGGAGGTGGGGGTTAAGACAACATTCTGGCAGAAACTGACACCAACCATGGTGTGTGTTTGTGCAGACAATTATGTACTGCAGTTAAATCCAGTAAGGTCTTTCTCTTCACTTCCTTATTTCAAATCACACAAACAACTTAGGCTACAAACTTCAATGTGACAGCCTGTATTGTAGCAATGAACCTATCATACACCCCATAAAATCTTCTTTTACTTTTCTCAGGGGAGGAGTTTCGATCGTTCAACTACAGCGATACGATCGGTATACAGCAGCTGCAGAGGCAGGGTGTGGTGGTCAAAGTCATTGCAGGTAGGTTTTGGAATTTAGACCGATGATCACCAAAGATAGCCTAACACATGAAACATATGTGAGAACCCAGCCTAACTTAAGGTTAAACATAGAGGTGTGTATATGTTCAATCCATTGTTCATGTCTCTCTTTTGCCTCATCCATGACCGAACCAAGCTTCCTGAATCCTAACCTAACAATCCTAACAATAGGTCATCTTGTCTGTTTGTCACATACAAGTTATTCTGCTTTTAAAGTATCTGAGAACCGTTCCTCTGAATTCTGCTTAAATTGTCTCTGAAAGAAAGTAGACCCTGAAAGGAAACTCAGACTAACAGATTCAGCCGAATGTAGATTAAATATCAAGGGTCTGTTTGTGTTTGAAAACAAAGGAAGATTATGCTTTTGACCAGAACCTCAACTGTTAAAATTGTTTTGACTTCCATTGTTGTGTTACCATTGCCCTCAAAGTCATTCACCCTGAACGGTAATAAAAATGCCAGCAGTAAAGTTGCTGAAAATTGGGGAACTCGAATGTAAAAATAATTAAATTATATCGTTCCTTGTTTGATACATCAATATCCTAACAAAAAATGTATATGGAATTACTGTATTTATACTTTTTAATGTTATCTTTGTAAACAGAATGTTTCATTCATTTAAGTGAAAAAAAAGAGAGTGAAAATTAAAATAATCTTATATATCAGTCAATCAATGATGCATTTAGATGGGCATTGCAGTTACTTTTTTCTTTTTTGTACCATATGTGTCCACAGATCTCTAATAGTTGACTTTAAACGTTAAAATTAGTAAGTTCTTCATGACCTGCTTCAAACAACTTTTAACAACTTCTCAGCTGCTTATTTTTATTAAGAGAAACACAAAAAAAGACAAACGCCTTTCGTTTTGATATTTTGTTTGCGAACAGACGACGGCGGTGGATTGAATCGGAAAGGTAGTACTGGAGGTGTGACCTACATTTTTTAATTTTTCGACTTCCAAACCATTCTTCCATCTTCCATGCAATTTCATTGAATTTTTTGTTGACATTTGTTATTCTTACTTTAATTCAACAGTTTCATATTCTTATATCCTTTCACTGTTTCACCTCTGTACAAGCCTACAATAATACGTCTACCACTCTCGATTCCTGGTCCTGCATGCATAGCGACCGTTTTGCAGAGCCCAGACTCTCCGGTTTGCAATACGTCGTCCACGCCTTGGACATTGGACAGCGACATGTCCACATCCTTCTTCTTGTGACTGTGTGTGGGTAGTTTGCCAATAGGGGATATGATTATTCAAGAGTTTGTCACTTTCAAAATGATAGACAACAGCCACGTGTGTTTATAGTTCCCTGCATTTATGGACCTATGCATTGCGCATCATCTGTCAACCTCATAGCACTCATGACGGTTTAGCTTCTTCGTTATTCCGGACAATGCTTCAACCCTGAGCAATACCCTTGGATTTTGTTGAACATTTTCAGCAGTTAAAATAGGAGTATGCAGAAATTAACAACTTTGTTTTAAAGTAACATTTCCAAGTAATCGCTAGCATTGTTAGTTTATAAATTGTAAGCTTGAGTGATAAAAGAATATTGTTAACTTAGAGAAAACATTTCCTTCATCTTGGAGGAGTTTCTCTGCTGACTTATAATTTACCAGGAAGAGGATTCTCCTGTTTTCAGTGGGTATCAGACTCGCATTGCAACTTCCATTTTCGGGCAGAGTTTTGGTATGTATTTAATGTAAGACCACTTCAAATATAGCATGCATACATGAGTATTATGTTATGGATAGGCTTGTACATATGTACATACACAATATTTGAGGTGGTCTTACATGAAGTACATACCTCAAATACATGAGTATGTATAAGTTACTGATAGGCTAGTATCTACATACACATTTAATTATATGATATTGATTTAGAAAATAATATGGTAAGTTAGAGATACATTGCCATCATCTTGAAGAAGTTTCTCTCCTGGCTTATAATTCTCCAGTTACACCAGTGGGGCTACTCACAAAGCAAATTTCATTTTCAGGCAGACTTGATATATACATCATGTAAGACCACTTCAGGTATAGCATACATACATGAGTATGTATATGTTATGGAAAGGCTAGTATCAACATACACATGTACATACAAAAATATTTGAGGTGATCTTACATACCTGTATGAGTATGAAAAATTCAGGGTATATCTAAATACACATGTATACACAGTATTTGTGGTGGTCCTACATGTACATAACAAATTTCTTCTTGCAGCCATTCATTCCTTAAATCTTTCATCACTAATCATGAAATAAATTTGTCTCTTTACCATCAGCATGATCTCTTAAGTGACCATTCTTTTTAGTTCTCATCGCTGCTGTCGAATAGATGAGATGTAACTGCTCAAGGGAGCCTGATCCCATAACTGTTTATTTCAAAGGCATGTAGGCTTTACAGCCTATACCATCCTATTACCCTGACCCTATTACCCTGTGCACCGAATTTATACCCCAGCTAGGGGCAACTAGTTGAATGGCCCTGCCCTCCCTTTGGCTGGTATCCAGCAATACTGTGTTTGGTAGGTCGAGTCCAGCAGTTATGTGGAGGTTTCTAAAAGAGGGATTTACCTGTCATCGAAACACGATGAGCTACATTGCGGTGAATGTAATATTCTTTGTAGTGATAAACATACTTTCAATATGCTGCTTTCATGTTTGAACTGCACCTTCCATGCACCAGTACAGCGTATGTATTATGGGGAGTCATTCGTCAATCAAACATCAATCTTTTTCAACGATTTGCTTTTAATGTAATTATTATGCTTTGAAGGTCATGTTAACCATTGTAGACCGGCGTCTAGTCGCATGTGCCATTGAAAATAATTATGTGAATCATATGAAAGTTTGTTGTCTTGACCCGGTTCGGCCGAACGAGGTCAACCAGACAGTGACTTCATTTCAACCCGAGACAAACGTCAGGCAGAAGGCTGGGTAAACGTTGCAAGACCTTGCGTCATGATAAAATGTTAGTGGTCAATCAATGGAATAAGGCAGAGGTATTTGACTACATTAATGGTCAGCCATGTGGTAATTGCATTGTAGCACGTGTGACGTTACAGTGGTAGTTGTTGCCTTCATTTGAGCTTATGTAGAGGTGAATTTACGAGGTTACCACCGTCTGAAACAGTGGCCTTCTTTCCTCCCCAACACAGAGGGCGAGAGTACCATCCTGGAGAAACTAGCAGAGAGGCTTGGTGTGGATATAATCCTGAGCTGTAAAGATAAACAGGTCCAGTTGGAGTCGTGGAAGAAAGAAAACGACCTGGAATGGACCCAAGTTGCCTTTATAGGTAGGCCACCCTGCCCCGTTGCATATTCCGTAAATAGTCAGCATAGTAACTTTGCAGTCACGGCGTTACGTAATTGGTTTGGTTACGACACCGGATCCTGTCAACTTGAAAGTGCACATGTGTTGTAAGATATATATGTAGGGAAAGTGCAGGTATTCTACGTCCTAACTTATCTAGATTTAGATTAATGGAAACTGTGACATCAGTGGAAAAAATTGTAATGTAGTTTTCGCCCTGAATTGGCCATGTGAATTGTCAAATTTTCCCGTTGTATTTTGTTGCTGTAATAAACTCGGAAATAAGAAACCTTTTTTCCATCTCAGTCTGGCATCAGTCATGTAGTTGCTGTACCTGACCCCCTGACACTGACTCGATGTTTATCTTTTTCATTCGTGTTGAAACAAAGAAATTTAGGATCACTGAGTTACCATTAGAGTATTACTGTGAATTCAAAGTTCTTCAAATCGATCAACCTTTGAGAATGCTATGCATTGTTAACAAATGTTACAAATGTTCCGACATACTGAAGTCGTGGTAGAATAACTACTTCTCCTCAAAGTTTTCCAACGACACACTCTACACGTAACAACAACGTTTGGTGTAATCGGCATCGGGCAGATTATAAGGCTGAATAATCAGCAGTCGGTGCCTTAAATACCAAGTATTTGGTAATCGGCCCCACCACTCATTATGTGGCCCCTCCACCAGTCTTTGCAGCGAAGAAACTTCCCGCTCAGAAAGACGGTTACGATCGCACCCTACGAGACGTTCTTCTCTCTCTCTCTCTCCCGTTGTATCAGGAAATGACCTTCCCGACATGGGCTGTATCAAACTGGCGGGGATCGGGGGCTCCCCGAGGGACGCCCACCATGACGTCCTCACCATCGCCAACTTTGTGTGCAAGCACCCCGGAGGCCGGGGGGCGGTGCGCGAGTTCTGCGACCACGTCCTCCTGGTGATGGAGAAGGCCAAGTCGGCCCTAGAGCAGGAACAGAAGAATGGCGGCGGCGGCAAGTCGTAGAGGTTCCCCTTCTCCCCCCCCCTCCCCTTTGCCGCCTCTTAAAAACATGCTAGAAAATATGCCAAATTTGTCATGTACAGCTTACATGTTTGCTTTCTGCTTCCTGCAAATGTGATGCTAGAATGATTTGTCCCGTCGAACGATTTGATGTGATCCTCAAATTATTAGATCCTTGATTTATTTGATCTTTGAATGAATTGATCCTATTGCAATGTCAATGAGCAGATAGGTTTAGTTCAGCAAACTTAAAACTAGGATCTAATAGTTTCTCTCTAAAAGCAAGCCGTGGTGCTTTCGGTCTCTGCTTTTGTTGGTGCTCGGTTATAGACATGGATGAATGTAGTATCTGGTTTTTTTTCTTCTTTTTACCTTTTTTAATAACAGCAACTGAGAGAGAATTAGTTTTTAAAAGGTCCACTCTCCATCTATTAGGTTGCAAACGACTAATTGTGTATTACTGCTTGTAAATTTTGAAAAGCATGCTGAATTGTTTTTATTAGACATTTTCTCCTGTTGGGAATAAGAAGTGTGTGCCCAGCCATAGACATGTAACTTTACACACTTGCATTCCATTGTTGTCAGGTGAAAATATTCCTAAAGACAAAAGTCTATTGATCTTTGTTCAGTTATATATATGATAAGTTAAACTTCATCCCGTTGGTTTTTGTCTTATGTAAGCCAAGGACTGCATTTATATTTTGGACGTTAGATCGGAAGGTGTCTAATGTTTTTTTTCAGAATCAGAACCGATGAGGATATTTCAAATTGACGATTGATGTTTTTTCGCGTCGTACCAATCTACATGTGGCGTGTTTGTGCATTAAAACTTCATTTAAGAGAGCGAAAAATTTAATTAAATATATCAGTCAATCAATGATTCATATTACATGCTAGCAAAGTGGATGGGAGCTGGGGGTTGTTCCTCAAACTGAAGGATATGGCATGATCCTGAAGTTTGAACTATTTCAAGTAGGAAATTCTTATTCAAGCATTTGTTATTTATGATTTTTTATTTTTTTCAACTTGAAGGGAGCCGATAGAATTTGTCCTTCCAAAAGGTACCTTTTCTCGCAGAAGAAAGAGTCGCATTCCTTCGCTCCGTATTCCGCAAGCGTACCGTGACATCCGACTCTGCTCAGATTGCGCCGTGATTAGAGAGGAGTTAAGTACGCAACTCCGAGACGGCCTGCTGGACTCTCATTCCGCGTAACCCCAACGGTTACCAGCAGATCTGTCGTGTATGTCACGAGCATTTCAGCAAACAGCAG
>JAODAG010329114.1:0-10950 GCA_027574785.1 Orphnurgus asper | reverse complement strand
AACGGGATATTTTATTTTTCTCTACACATTGGCACAGATTTCAATGAGTTTTAAGGAACCTGGACGTATCCTTTAAATTAAGACGATTTTACATCTCCTTACCACGTTAGATAAATAGTAGGCTATTAGTTACCGGTAGCCCTTAAACAACATGTATTATTTCTGTGCTTTAATTTAATTGGGTTGGCATTAATTTATTAAAGGTAGATCAGAATTATATGCTAGTTCAATTTTCTCATTACAGAAGAATAGATTTCAACGTAACTATATTAGATTTCAGTCTCCTGAATACTGTTAACCCATACCTCGTTTTATAGCACTGGCCGAATGAAATTAAACTGACCGAAAAAACCCAGCATGACTTGTGAGATCATAGTCTTATGGTAATCAATTATGATGCATTTTGTGAGAGGTAATTAGAAAAATAAAACGTTAGCCTATGCGCCTGTATGGTGGTCACTTACGTTTACCCCGACGCGTATTTTGTAAGAACATACACATAAGAAGTAACGGTTATAAATATTCAATTTTATAAATATGAAAAGTTCCTCTTTCCCCGATAACGGTAATTCTACGAAAACAACACACTTGATCCACAAAGCTATCTGAATGTTCGGATGAACAATTTACAACAGCAACGTAGCCGTTGATCTGATATGCTGTAACATGTCTTAAAATGTAATGGCCAAAGACTGACGTGGCTCCGGTGTAATACTATCACCGCAAACAGTTGTCTCAACGTGCATGTAATGATCGTATATCTTACAGATATTGAGCTTCTGAGGAGACACTTAGAAGTGTTCGTCCTCCGTAGATGGATGCGGACATCCATCCAGAAGCCGTGCGGCGAAAAGGGCGGAAGGAGAGAAGTACTTTCTTCCGCCTTCCGTATACATTTTCGGCGACGCACATGGCGTCATGCCATGACACTTGATGGGGGAAAAGTTGTTCTAAATGTGTTAGGAATTATTTATCAAAACTTTACCCTCTCTTAATCATGGTATCCATACTTGATATACTGTAAGATATATTCTGCCATTCAATTCTGAAGGGTTGCATATCTGTGTTATAAAACATATGTTGTATCAACTATACTACAATGTTTGTTCAGAGCGTGAAATGTAAGTAAAATTCAGGTCACAGAGAGTTGTACTAGCCTTAATCATGATCGTGCATTTTCTGGATAAGTGTGAAGGTGCTTAATGATCATCTGTTTTGTATACCAACTCTTCTGCTTACACGCGAAGTTTATCACGTTAGCTACTTACCAACCTGGTACCCATCAAGTTAATGGAACGTGTGATCAGTATTCATAATATGTTCCCTTTTCTCTTTCCGTGTGTGTTTTTATTAACTCTTTCTGTGCACTTACAAAGTCACTACAGTGTGAGAATGGCCCTCCCATTCCTTACCTTTACATTTAACATGATAAAGGTAATGGCATTGTAACACATTTATGTAGGAGGGATGCGTTTCGAATACGCTAATATAAAATGCAGGAGATCAAAGGCAGCGGGGTTCAATTTGAATGAACAAGTCACTAACCGGGGGAGGATATAACATATATGTACATTAGAAATGAATGCACGGACAGTCATCTATAGGTAACCCTCGAGGCCAGAAGGTATATTCACCTTATAGGTTTGAAATAATAATAAAACAGTAATTATGTAATAGAATTAGAAATAGGACACCCCTACAAAAAACTATTTGTTTTGAGTTGCCTTTAAGGATAGAGGTACGTACCATGTGAAGATCAGGGCGGAATGAGAGGTCTGTGTCAGTAAGTATAAACTTAAAGGAGCAGTCTGTACTATTTAAAGGTTATTATATTATGAGTAAAGGCATACTATTTAATTGTTGATTAAAGGAGTATTACCAGTATTTTAATCAATGCATGAACCTGTCTGCTTTTATTTAGGACAATGTTGTCATCCAAATCTATCTATAAAGAGAGATCATGTAAACAAATTCCGAGAGCCGGTACAGCTCGATCTGCAGCTCCTCCAGCAAGGAATCACCCATCTCAACTCTGCGCCATAGGAGCATATTGTGGCAATTCTTCCTCATTCCTGAGACTTAATCCGGGTGGTGCCTCCAAATGTTATGCCGGGTAGCCCAGGTGGCTGTCAGGTTGGGAACGATCTTGTCTGGGAAAACAAGCATGGGTATCTGCATTTAGAATGGGAGTCAATCTTTAAATTAACAGATACCCATCCCTTCATAGGGAACCTGTAAACCATTCGATGCCTTTAAATTAAGGTAGGTCCCATCCAGGAGCTCTTCCACCGGTCTAACCTGTGCTCCTGGCATGTTGTCCTGTACCCAATTTCTGGAGACAATCGTCACCTGGGACACTGTATCCCACAAAACATCCATCGGTCTATCTCCGAGCATTCCTCTGACTAGGCACTGATTACCCACTAAGTTTACCAGTTTGGATTGCTTTTGTGAAGATAAGTTGGTCGGGGTTATCTTGGGAGGCAAATTGGGACTTTGTCCACTTGCACTCAGTACTTTGGACACTTATTGAGGTCCCTTAGAGGTGACCCTATCTCGTTTCCCTGATAATGCCGATTTTTACACCCACGAGCATAGTGCTCAGAACTGCCACACTTAAAACAATGGCTACATGTATCCCCTCGTTGGCATCGGGGACATCCCCGTTTCTTACCCTTCTGCATAGAGACACGGCTAAAAGATCGTTCAATTTCATTAACCTGTGCCCGCAGTCCTTTCAGTCCTTCCAGGTTGGCCCTAAGCTCCTGGATCGCTTCGACCAGCGAGTCTTTCTTCTCAGGTTGGACTTCCGTCGTTTGGATCTGCTGTGTATGGGCTGTTTTGGAAACATGTTGTCGTCGCTTCGTCTTCCGTTCCAGCTCATTACTGTTTAACCTTTCCAACAACAGCTCATCCGAGACATCTGCCTTAACCAGGTAGGGTCTCAGACCACTTCGGATGGCTTGATCTGAAAGGCCAGTCGATACTGCGTGGCGGAACATCTCCTGGACCAGGTGGGTGTCATACCTCTGTGGGGCATCGCTTTTCGCGAAAATCACCCGTTGCCACACGCTGAGAGGGGGAACCAGGAAGTCCTGCCCCGTTTCCTGTGGCATCTGGGTCAGTCCACTCAGCTCATGATAAACCTCTGTGACTCCCTTCTCCTGGAAGTGCGTAGGCCTGGGTAGAGTGACGTCAGGCTTGCTCTTCAGATAGGTACGGAAGTGTAGACCTGGGTTGGTCGCAATACCGCCTCTGCGATTTCCTCATCTGGATAGCCTTTACCCAGCCCAGCCTCGATCTGGTGGATGAAGCTGGTGAATCCTATGCTGTCTTTCTCTGTGCTGCCCCCTATATGTCCGGAGATGCAGAAATCCCTCCTCGCGTACTCTCTGTAGGTTGGACTTGCCGAGGTGGTAGCAGGCTCAGAAGGAGCAGGCTCCCGGGGAAATATAACGGTTAGCCAAACTCACTGCGTCAACGATGGCCTTGAAATTGGTGTACGTTGAGCAGTCGGAGATATCCAGCCCGCCCTTTGCTGCTTGCGCGGGTCCTCTCCTCTTCCGACAGTTCCAGGCTTCTCGCTCACCTCTGTCAGGTCCCAGATATGAACAAATGTACATTGACTTCTATGATTCGTGTAGTTCAGGGAGGGGAAAGTATGGTTTTGGCCGATGTTAGGTCACCGCCTAATAACCATGTGGTGAGAGCAGGACAGATATGTCACATAGGTCCAGGGTAAATTTAGGAAAGGTGAGTGTATCAGATTGCCTATCTGTACCCTATCCAACTGTGTCATGGCCAGAAGGGTTGGAGGTAGAACCAACTATCCTCCGTGTATTTCACGGTTTTTTCCGAAGTAAAAGTACCGGTATTTAATATGACCGACCGTGATATACGAACACCCCTTGGGACGTTAGAGCAGGTAAATGGCGTGTTTAACCTACCGCCCCGACCCAAAGATTCTGACTCTGCAACATCAAATTCCCTTCAAGTTGGAAACGCCAGGCCTAATGACACGACAACGCCACCTGGAGGACATAGTGATAACTGATGTCGGGACACCAGTTCATCACCCCTTGGGGTCTGCACGAATGGAAGCGAATACCATTCGGATTGAAAAAAGCTCCCGCAGAATTCAGCAGTACAAGGATGCCTTGATGAGCTTAATAATGCGTTGTGTATCTGGATGACATTCTCGTATATTGCCCCACATTCAACGACCATGTGGAACGCCTGAGAACGATTCTTTCCAGGTTACGGCAGCATGGTATTAAATTGAAGCCCGGCAAGTGTCATCTTTTCAAGAGGCAGGTGAGATATATTGGTAGACTTGTGACAGATGAGGGGTACCAGATGGATCCAGCGGATAATGAGGCAGTTCTTGCTCTAAAGAGTAAAGTACTATTAACCGTTGGTGACGTCCGGAAGGCTTTGGGATTTATCGGTTACTATACCGTAATTATATCCAAGGTTTTTCCACCCTTGCTAAGCCATTGTACGAGTTGTTGGGGGGTTCATCGGAGAAACTGCCTAGATTCTAAACAAAAGATTGATTTGACTCCAAACCACCAAGCCATTTTGTGTGATTTGATTGATTGACTCCTTGTGCATCCGGTAATGGCTTATCCCGACTTCGCCAAAACCGTACATTTTCACATCGACGCATTCATGGAAGGACTAGGTGCTGTCCTATACCAACAACTAGAAGGAAAGTTGAGGGTCATTGCATTTGCATCCAGGACCTTAACCCTTCCAGAGAAAAATTACCACTCTAGTAAGCTGGAATTTCTAGCTCTGAAATGGGCAGTCACTGAACGGTTCCGTGACTATCTTCAGTACGCCAAACACTTTGTGATATACACCGATAATAACCCCCTGACATCTGCTCGCTTGAATGCGACAGGACAGAGATGGGCCTCTGAGCTGGCTAGTTTCCGGTTTGATATTAGGTATCGTCCAGGCAAGTCAAACGGTAATACAGATGGACTGTCAAGGATACCTATACCGTGTAGATTCGAGGATTGCCTAAATGATTTCACGGAAGAAATTCCAAGTAGTGCGATTAAGGCAATGTCTAGCTAGTACAAGCAAGTTGTTGGGCCAAGGTGGCATGTGTTGGCGTAACCACAGTAAACAGTAACATCTGTGAACTGTTGGGGACATCACCCGCATCCACGATTTCACCAATCGACCCAGCAGACCTCCGAATAGCACAGGAGAATGATCAGGTAATAGGCAGAGTTAGGGTATTAACTCCGTAGCGTCATCGTCAGTACTTGTTAAGTCGTTACTGTGGAAATTGGGGATACAGTACTGGTGGTGGAAGTCGGTAGTTATTGTACCAAGGTGTAGCAGGATTCATTGGCGGATATCCAGGGAATCCCTGAAAGTAAAGTTGACCAGTATTCGGCTGAGGGAACGGATATTGGTATGGAATCCGAAAAGACTGGGTCCAAACTGGGGTCCCTGGTTGCAAGTAATTTACAAAATCTGGTGGCCTCCTATTTCAGGACGGACGTCCAAGTTCATCCTGCTCATGTGGTTGTTGCACTGGGGCAGGCATGGCTACAGGGGGCTCAACTTGGATTGGGATCTGATCATCACCATTGTCATGTTGTCCCGCATTTACCACACCGGATCCCGCTGTCCGATCAGGTCCGATTCGGGGTACTGGTAAATCACCATTTACTGTAACCCGATTACGAACATCTGGATTCTGTCGAGTCTGATAAAGATGATATTCGTCATCACTTTCATCTGACTCTGTCTCGTTCCGAATTTCTACAGGTACTGTGTTCTTCTGACTACTGGCTTCTGAGGCTGTTCCCTAGTCTCAAACAGAGGTATAGCATCGCACGACAAGAGGAGGTTGCGATGAAGAACCCTCTGTCGTTTCCTCTTGTCGTCTGAACTTAACTCATAAACAGATATGTCTGGGTTGATCTGTTTGACCACTCGGTAGAGTGTATCTTCCCAGTAGGATCGGAGTTTATCTGGACCAGAGATTCGTGTTGCAAGATTCTTCACAAGAACTCAGGGATCAGTTTGAGGTGCCTGACTTTCCGACCATACCTCATCTTTGCAGCTGTTCCTGCCTTTACAGCATGTTCACTAGCAATAGAGTAGGCTTCTTTCATCTTGTTTCGCCATTTCTCTGCGAAGGTATCGTGACCGATACACTCTGTGTCAGAACCCAGGCCAAACAGGATATCAACGGGCAGTCGTGGGGAGCGTCCAAACATTAAGTATACTGGCGCATACTGAGTCGTCTCATTCTTTGAGCAATTATAGGCATACATGCACCGAGGAAGTGCTTCCTTCCAGTTCAACTTCTGTTGTTGTGACAAGGTTCGCTACATATTGAGAATCGTACGATTCATGCGTACTACCTGTCCATTCCCCTGTGGGTGGTAGGGAGTCGTCCTGGAGTGTTCGATGCCGCAATACTCCTGCAGTTTGCTGAAAAGCTGATTCTCGAATTCCCTGCCTTGGTAATGATGAGGGAACCAAAAATCTGAGGAAGAAATCATTAAATAATCGATCTGCCGCAACTTGAGCGGATTTAATCTTGGTAGGATAGGCTTGGGCAAATCTGGTGAAATGATTGACTACCACAAGGATATACTCACAACCGCCCTTACATTTTTCCAAATGTAAATAGTCGATTGACACCATTTCTAAGGGTTCAGTTGTCTTTATAGGAATCAATGGTGCCTTGACAGCCCTTATCGGTTTCTTGTGCACCACACAGTGACACTGTTTCGTGATGTATGTGTTCACTTCTTTTGCCATGTAAGGCCAGTAAAACCGATCTTGAATCAGGTCAAGTGTGCGGTCAACACCGATATGTCCCATATTGGTGTGCAGCTCTTTCAATACTCTACTTGTATATTTTGCTGGAAGAACAAGCTGTTTCCTACCAGATGTCTGTCTCTGGAGCAAACCATCGTCGTGTATATGTAACTTAGACCACTGGTTAACTAGTGTCTTCACTTCCCTGGATTCTTGATCCAGTGCCCTCGGGAAGGCCGTCCATTCTTCATTAAGACCACGTTAACATTCATCCAGCGTCTGGGGAAGGGGTTGTGAGTCACACGGGGATGGGGTCATCTCGTATGCACAGGACGATGATGGCACTGTCCATCCCTCAGTCCTCGTCACATGTACGTCTAGAATACGGATCATAGCTGAAAATTATACAGATAATTTCACAGCACAAGCTGTATGGTCTTGCCCTTGGATAAACAGGTGATGAGAGAGTGGAGTCTTGGCGAATGGTCAACCTCATCGACATCACGTTCAGCTAAGGGGATTAGGGTTACCAATGTTAACCACTACCTAAACAACAATAAGTAAAATTAAAATAATATCAAGGGAAAACAATATACACTGGGTCCAAACTCATTAAATATTTGTCCTCTTACTAACCCACATTGAAACTATAGACAGGGATTAAATTTATTTAGATACAAAGCCCATCTAGCATATGAATTGCATATTAATATGGTCACATAGCTAGCCATCCTGAAGCAAGAAAGTCTAGAACTGCCAATAGCCATAACTAGTATATATGGTACAATATGGTACATAGGGGTTGAAATGTACATGTACCCATCTATAGCCGTATCTAGATATACCTGAAGAGATCACTATAAATAAGCGCAATGATCCAAGCTGGTGTCACAACATTTACTTTGCAAGCTAGTCCATGACTCGCCTAGCACATATCCTAATACTGCCTTAGACCACAGGTTACCATGGGAACCTACCACCTTTTACTAAGCTGTAGTTCCCAAGGACATTCCTTTGTTAAGCAACAGGCTATAATAGTGACTAAGAGTGGTCACCTAGCCTGAATCACAGAAACACTGCACCATGCATGGTGGTTAGGACTTAATAAGTAATTAGTCCTATAATAAGTATTTAATCGAGACTATCCAACTGGTGTCTCCATACTATGTAAACCACACAATAATTATTAACGAATCTCCTAGCCCATCTACACACATGGATACTATATGGATATACTTTCACCTAACGTTCATGGTACCTTGATACCATGGTAACACAGCTATGCCAGTAAGTCATTACGGTAGACTACTTGATTGGGGCAACTTATCAACAACTATATTAATTACAATAGGTCACACACTGGTGGATAATGTCGGACTGCACATTATCACTATATACAGTTGTTACAATTATTCATATTACAAATAATAATTAATATCACGCATCTACTTTATGTAAGACCTGGGGTATTTTAAATACTCTAACCCCAATTAAAAGTTAGTAAGGCCGCAGGGTTAACATGGACTAATAACACGGTTGACGGCATTATGAGTGCCATGGTCAACAATAACACCACATATCAATTAATTAAACAGTCAACATAGTATCTGATTCAGCTACTATGTAGTTAGTAGTCTTGCCCTCGGCTGAACAGGCGATGAGACAGTAGCCTGATTATTGATGAATGGTGTAGTTTCTGACAAACCTGGGCTATTTAATCATGAATTGAACAAAGAGGATCCCTGAGAGGGATTCCTAACCCACCCTACCATCGGTTTAGGCAGGAAGGGAAACTAACTACGTAATAAATCTTTTATGTCCTAAGAATGTCTTAAGAAAGTTAAAAATAGAGATAAACAGGTACTAATTGTTGATCACAGGGAGGAGCATTGTCGGTGCCTGGCTGATGTCCTCTGGACTAATTTACAAGACCAGCTAATAAACTAATTAGCCCACCATCACCTCCCAAGGTCCAGATTAAATGTACTGCCCTTGTGTCAATGAACGCTCAGTCAGCCCACAAAAGCTTAGAGCAACATAATACTAATAATTCAGGGTGCTACAGCATTATTTGTGGTCACCTTATTCATGACAAGAGAGACGTCATATATAGGACTGCAGATATTGACTGATAGCACAGGGGCTACGCTTTAAACCCAACCCGTCGACATCGCGTTCCACGCATCAACGGTTGTTTAATTTCTCTTAGTAGGCTATATTATCTTAGTATAATAAGAATTAGGAAGCCTCACAAAAAAAACTCTCTCCGTGTTGTGAATGATCACAGGCTTTAACAAGCCGGGTTTTGCGACCAAAGTACAGAGGTTGACGAGGCAGGCATGTAACCATCAATTCCATCCTGCCTCACGGACGTGAGTGTTCCTCGAACTTCGACAACATAATCAAAGACCAAGGGAAGTCAGAGCAACCTGTTCATCACCACTGCAATTCTGGGTGACGTTATTTCGACACCAATGAAACCCACCCGACGGGTCATCACCACTGAAAAGCAGCCAAGCATGTGGATCGAACCGGAAACATTTGTGCTAAGAAGCGGACACTCAAACCGCTAGGCAACACTCCCCTCAAATTATCATGATCAGTCGCTATAATATATTTTGGATACTATATCCTCGGCGCTTATAAATCCGAAATGGTGGAGGCAACAAAACTTCAACGGAACGTAATTCTTGCTTGTGAATACGTGAATCTAGTTACTCCACAAAGCCATTAAAAGTGCAAACCAATTGCAGATACAACACTCATCGTACTTCCTTCTGTATGTAGTTCCTATTATTAATCTGGCAATAATACACACTTTGTATGTATAATAACTACTCCAGCAAACAGCATCATTTAAACGATTGTATATCTGTCCATTACCGTCCTCCTAAGTCCTTGTTACATAAATTATAGTTTTAATTGCATGCATGTACTACTTTGTAATGCGACGGCAATCGAGACTACATCTTCCCAGAGTTAATTGTCGTCAGATGCATAATGCTTATTATGACCAGCTGTATAATCATATATGTATAAATCGCTTAACTCGGTGCTTTAAGGGACAGAAGCAGTGACAATCAAGGACTGTTTTCGATTAAAATAAAATGATGCAAAGACTTTCTCGTTGCAGGAATTAATACCCATAAAAGGCAATGTGTACTTAGTAAGCAACAATTTCAAACCTTATTGTAGAAGTGTTATAGTTTACCGTACATGATAGCAAAGTATCTCGAAGTATGTCAAACATTTAAATAATACTTCATTGTAACTAATATTCCTTTTGTAAAATAATTTGTCACAATTTTTGAACGAACGAACAGCATCGAAGCATCGTTGAGGTTTTGGCTAATGGTATACGATTGCATTATTACCTTCTATATAATTGAACATCCAAAACTATAATATTAACGATTACCTAACATTACTTAATACTTCTAAATAAGCAAGATACGATCCACGTGTGTAGGACTTTACATCACCTGCCCAGCATTGTACGTTATGTTTCGTTACCTTTGATCTGTCCGAGGCTAATTAAAAGAGCCTAAAGCGTTATCCTGTCTTGTCAGTACATGTACGTAAACTACTGATTTCCAAGTGATGATTATCCCGAACCCGTGACTCTGGATAAATCTATTAAAGGTATAACTTTAATACCGAAATTCTAAAAAAAAATTGGATGAATTACTTTAGTTTCTGAATCAATATCAACCACCGCGTAGCCTATAAATGCTGCATCAATATTGACGTATATACGTAGGAGGTGTTAGAGACAAATCAGAGAAACATTATGAAGAGATTTTATAATAATTCATATAATATTTTGTCTAGATAACAAGAAGCAAATTATAATTTTTAGAGAAAAATTATCCAAGAAAGATCCTGAGCACGAAAACCTAACGACGACAGCATATATGCCTCGGCACCACCACGCCAAACTGATCCACTTCACAGTCCCAATCCTGGTTCGATCGGACTCTAGGTATGACGATCATTGGGCGAGTGTATCGACTTGTAATGGGCAGGAGATAGTTTAACTGTTATCCCGTGTGCTGGTTGTATATGACACACAGATACTACACGTAATAAAACTGTAGTTTGTATTTAACAAAATGACCGACTCAATACATATTCTACCTAAAAAACAACATATAT
>JAODAG010329103.1:0-10951 GCA_027574785.1 Orphnurgus asper | reverse complement strand
CCCGAAAATCCACCAAGGAAGACTTCACCCACCACTGCAAAGCAGCTGTGAGGCTGAACAAGTCACGCCTGGGGATCATTACATAGTGCACTGCCTTTATGACTCTTCTTATAAAAAACACACTAATTATGCCTACAAAAAGATTATCAGTTTCTTGGGCCAGTTAATTAGAGCTTCTCTTGACTAGAAATTAGAATGGATTAATTTTGGTCGGTATCTACCATTACCAAGGCTCAGTTTACTCCGGTTAGCACTAGTACTACTAGTAGTGCTACTACTACTACTAAAAAGTACTAGTACTAGTAATACTACTAAAATGATAACTAGGACTAGTTTTTATAATTTTATCAATATTATTATCGTTTAGCCCTTAGTACCTGAGTACAGCCGTTGGACACATCGATTCCAGTTAGCAGTTCATAAGACTTTACACCAATACTTCATTGTCTTTCTGTCTTTCGTCCGATTGACGTTAATTGTCTCTCTTACTGATCGACTTAGTTTAATTAACAAGTTTTAACTAACGTCTCGTAAAACTTGGTCAGGTTGGGTTTGTTTACACTTGGGACGAAGGTCATGTTCTGACCGTACCCAGAATAGTGGTAACAATATTAGCTAGATCCATAACAGGAAAATGCCATGCTCGGCTTCTTCGATGACGGAATCAGTCTGCAGCGGGTCAGTCTGCAGTGCTGGGGGTTAGCGGTACCAGGCTGGGGGTCCGCGGTACCAGGCTGGGGGTCAGCGGTACCAGGCTGGGGGTCCGCGGTACCAGGCTGGGGGTCCGCGTTACCAGGCTGGGGGTCCGCGTTACCAGGCTGGGGGTCCGCGTTACCAGGCTGGGGGTCCATGAGGGAAAAGCGGTTGCCGTACCCGGTTGCCATGACAATCACCTATGTATGGGGGGTCCCTCAGCAATTTTAATTATCCCAGGGGTCGTCTACTACCAGCGAGGAAGAGAGAGAGAGAGAGAGGGGGGAGGGGGTATAATGGCGGAGGGGAGGCGACAGTAGGTAGGATAGAGGAGAGCATAACGAGGCCAAATTAACACGTAGGACACGGACCGCGCCCTTTTGTTTACCTGGATCATAACCGTTATTTTGTTACTAGTACTAGCTAAATTACCGTCCACGGACGTATGCATTAATTGCCCAACACAAGCCCGGCATATGAAGGCCTAATTGATCCAGGATCCAGTGCCATAAAGCCCCAAGCAAATGATTTGGAGGTCTAACTACAACTCTTGTCAGCCCATCGAAACAGCTTGTAGGTATTGAGGGTATTCTGTATGTCGCACAGCACATTTTGCTTTGGCATCACTACTGTGACCCTTCTATTGAGGTATAATGTGATTCCATGTTCACGTTCTGTAAACATTGCTTGTAATCGTCAAGTTAATTTACTTCTTCTTAGATTCTGAGTTCTAATAAATGGTTATATGATGCCTAATTTAACCTTTTAATTAACTTCAGGAACTCCAGATCTCTGTTCTATGGCGTAAAACCATTATAACAGTTAGCCTGTAAACAAAATCAACTTACATGAGGCTATCAATTTGTTAAGCACTATAGGCTGATACAGCCTAGTGGCTGAGAAAGAGATGATAAAAACCCTAGATATACTTTCACTTTCCAGTGAGTTGCCTTGTCAAAGACTGACTGCCAAGGTCAGGGAAGAGATAATGAGTGACTTTGTGACAGGGGTTATTAGTGATATCAAATTCCCTTGTTGCTTCCTTCAGCAATTTCATTACCCACACAAACTCAGAAAGAGGTGGGTGGATAAACAGAAGCCCAGCAACTATCATTGGCAATTCAACTATTTCAAGTTCTTGAAGACGAAATTACTTTTATTTTATCAGGGGCTTCGCGATTCACGTCCTTTCACTTTATGTCATATTTTCATTTTTCAGCTATTCTCTATTCATTATACCAGATAATTAAGTGTCACATTTAAGAAAACCAAATAAATGCAATTCAAGCAATTCCAAGGTATAAATTCCATTTATTGCATCATGAATTTTTAATTAAAATAACAATTACATATTTACTGATTTCTTTGTGGCTGGAATCATAAACAGATATTAATCAAACTTTTTAAAGAATCCTGGTCTGGTTTTGAAATGAAAAGATGGGTATGAATTTCTGATCACTGAAAATTATGCTAAAACCATCAATACCTTTTTGTGAGATATGTATATAGTTTCAATTACCGAAGACCTTCAGCCCAAGAGACACATATATCAAGTACATTTTGTCTGGCTGACAGTTTCGTTGTCCAAAATTCTTGACAAACTTGTTGCCGTTGTTTCAATATTCAGTTTTTGTTCGTTTACAATAAGCGATTGGTAAATGCAGTATATATACCAGTAGGGATAAACCAAACCTGTTCAACTTTCTTTCCTGCAATAATTTGAGATCACTAAGCTTCACCGTAGACCACGACGCCAATAACAATAATAAAATTATTAAAATATAATATACAGTGCCATTTTGTAACTTGATTAATTATCAAAGGTATTTACTGTATTAAATACCGTGATGACCATTGCATACTCATATTCTCAAGCAGGTATGAATGATATAATAGCTTCTACAGTTGATTTTAGCATGCAGTGATTTCTTGTATTTGTTACTATTATAGTTGATATAAATATTAACATTAATTTAATTCTGAAAGTTTTTAAAAAAAAATCTCTTTCATCTGAAAATAGCACTTCAATCATTAACGACATTGTAATCTCTATTTCAAACTAATGCAAGAAGAGTTTGTTGTAATTGTTGTAATTTAAACTTTTCCACTTCATAATGAGTCGTTCCTTAATTGATCATCTCAATGACTGAATAGTCTTCCACAGTGGAATGATTGATGAAACAGATCCGAACAACCCCACCAAAAACGTTGAGAGTTTGCCGGACCACAACACCCCCGCCGGTAGGTAATGGATGCAGTTGACCAGGTCGGCCATGTCGCTCACGAGGGACAATGAGGTCCAAACTTCCTCTGTGCTCAATTTCGGCGATCGTGATCTGGAGAGAGACATTTATCCCTGAGTATAAGTATGTTTTATTTTACAGGGAACTAGAATTGGTGATAATTCAACTTAGAATTGATTGAAACTCTAGAAGAGCACTACATTGAAACATAGGGAAATACCCTCCAGACAATTATCTGCAATGATAATTGGACGTAAGCCTATACATTGCAGCATGGCTCTAATTTAGACTAGAATTGATGATAATTAAACTAGAATTGATGATACTCTAGTAGAACACTACATTGAACATAAAAAAAATAACCCTGAAACAACTGCAAAGATAATTTTAACTACGAGTAGCCTACATTTTGTAGCTTGGTTTCAGCCTAGAATTGATCATACTCATTAGTTCATTTTAACACAAATAACCTTCAAACAACTGCAAAGATAATTACCTACAAGTAGCCTACATATTGTAATTGGCCATAGTGTTACTGATTTAAATTTGAATTGATGATAATTAAACATAGAACTGGTCATACTCTAGTCGAGCACTACTGCACAGAAGAAAATAACACAAGTTTTCAATCTCAGTTATTAGCTGAATGGGACTATAGGCTAGACTATTTCCCAGTTATCAGTCGAATAGGACTGGAGTCTCTGTTAACAGTTGAATGGGACTGTAGGCTAGACTATTTTTCCCAGTTATCAGTCAAGTGGGACTTGAGTCCAAGTCTGAGTCCCAGTTATTAGCTGAATGGGACTATATAGACTATTTTTCCCAGTTATCAGTCGAGTGGTACTGCATGAGTCCTCTAGTTTGCAGTATATATTGTGACCATAAAACTCCAGTCTATACTCACCCTGACACATCAGCAGCCTTCTTCTTGGCTTCCCGCAGTCTCAACTGACTTAAGTTGATTAAATTTCTACAAAAACAAGGAAAACACTACTAAACAAGCATGTACCAACTAAGGGAGGTGAGTAAACCAACTAAAAAACTATTCCTGAGATTTTCAGATTTCTAATATGGGAATGTGTATACAGATATATATATATATACCTCAGTCTGGATATTTTACAGGGAAAGAGCAAATCATAACCTTCTTGCGATTCAATATGGAAGGCTGCAAATTTCACCCGTTTATAGTATTATTTTGTTGTATTTTCATAGCATCTTTTAGTTTTAAGATATATGCTCTGAACATAAAGGACTGCTCGATTACCTTAATGAAGCTAGGATGAAAGTCTATAACAACAAAACTATTTGGTCAGCTACTCACATACTACTCTTAACTCTTTCAAGTTTATTGACTTTTTGTCCAAAAATACAAAATACAAAAAATAGGCAATTTTTTTTTTTTATATTCAGTTTTTGCATTGGTTATTTACATTACTACACTAAACAACAGCAATACATAACAAACTCGCTGATTCAAATTGCATTGTAAACACATCATAGATTAATAAGTTTCATGGCGGATAGCAGGGTTGTTGGTATACTTGCAGATACCTTAGGTCAAAACTTAGGTTGTAGCAAAGTTCATTCGAAACACTAGTTTTTAAAACAACAAGATACTACTTAGAAATAACAAATAATACCATCACTCTCTACTTAGTAATAGTAAGTGATACGCTACTTGTTAATGATAAATGATACTCTACTTAGTAATAATATATGATACTGTCAATCTCTACTTAATAATAGTAAATGATACCGTCACTCTGTACTTTGTAATAGTAAATGATACTCTACTTGTTAATGATAAATGATAATATACTTAGTATAATAAATGATACTGTCACTCTCTACTTAGTAATAGTAAATGATACTCAACTTGTGACTGATAAGTGATACTCTACTTAGTAATAGTAAATGATACTGTCACTCTCTACTTAGTAATAGTAATTAATGATAGTCACCTTGTTAATGATAAATGATACTCTACTTAGTAATAATAATGATACTGTCACTTTCTACTTAGTAATAGTAAATTATACTCTACTTAATATTAATAAAAGATACTCAACATAGTAATAATAAATGATACTCCACTTACCAATAATAAATGATACTCTTCATATTAATAATAAATTATATGCTACTTAGGTATAATTAATGATACTGTACTTAGTAAAAATATATGATACTCTACTTAGTAATAGTAAATGATACTACACTACTTATAATAAACGATGCTCTATATAGAAATAATGAATGCAACGCTACTTAGTAGTAACAAATGGTACTCTACATAGTAATAATATTTGATACTCAACATAGTAATAATAAATGTTACTATACTTAGGAATAATAAATGATACTCTACTTAGTAATAATATATAATACTCTACTAATTAAGTAATAATCATTTTCATAATTCATAAAGTGTCAGAATATGTCACATATAAGGATTGAAATTTTAGATTATATTAGAATATTTGTGTCATGATGATACCTCCGTGATTGAAGTAGCCGTAGACTATGCTAGCCGACCTGTAATGTGCTTGATTGCTGGTATTAGCAGCACCTACCACATGCAAGTCCCTGCATTGATTTAATATCTCCATAGGAATATGCTAGAATATGCAATTTTGATTTTGTATTTTCTACTAACCTTATGATACCTATAGCAAGAGAAATCAGCCAGCAGTAGACAGACCAGTTGTGAAATCTCTCAGAGGGTATGCTCAAGATCCCAGCATCGGATGCCCATGCGATGTGCTCGATTGGGAAGAACAACTGGTCTGTCAGATTCTGCGCTAGAGTGATCGACCTGAGGAAGAGGGACTTCTCCTGCAAAAGACACAACCAGAGATACACAAATGCATCGTGGTTCCTATGGGTTTCATCGTTGTTGTTACACCAACAAAATGCATGAGATATGCACAGAAACAATAGGCTTCTGGCATAGCTATCATTATGTCAATTATCAACTAAAAATGGCTTTCAATTCCTCATATTTCTGGCCTACAAGTGAAACTTCAGCAAATGTTTTTGGCCCTGACAACTATTTGCCATTAAGCCACACCCACTTAGAGCAATGGTTAGTCTTAGAGCTGTCATTAAGGATACGTTTGCCTATCATCGATAACAACCAGTAGGAAATTAATTTTTTCAAGAATATCAACAACCTAAAATGCATTTTTATAGTATTATTTGTTTTTTTAAAAGGTTCTTCTTTCTTAGGTTACCAAACACACACTTTCACAGTGACTCGTCATATCTGTCAGAAAACTGGGCCCGGAAGTTTAGACCTTTGATACATGGAGGCATCACAACTTACATTTCTTCTTGGGAAGGACAAATCTGTCTTTCCACCTGCAGATTCCTGGAGTCACATGGGTAATGAAAATGATGAAGGAAGTTGCAAGGGAATTTAATCTTCCAGAAAAAAACATCTAGCTGTCACAAAACGTAAAAATCTCAGTCCCTGGCAGCCAGTCTTTGCCAGGACAACCTCACTGGTCAGTGAATGTGCATTCAGTTGTGTTTTAGCTCTTTTACCCCCCCCCCCCGGGCCCAGTATAAACTGGATAATCCATTCTTGACGTATTGATTGCACTGTTTAATGATTTGAAGTTGAACAATAGATGAGATTACTGATGTTAAACATGATCATGTAATTCAGCTTGTGTCATGTTATGCATTGTTTACACTAGTTACAGCTATGGTTAGGCCAGTAGAGGTTGTTACACCAATGGCATGCAGACAGTGTGAATTCTTCAAACCTGTGAGCCGAGTCCGTAACTCAACGAGTGTGACAGCATTGGAATGTCGTCGAAGAGACGCAAGATTGTACGACACAGGCTCAACTGGCTGCTCAGCGCTGACAGCCGTCTCTGGTTCTGCTTCGTCACAAACTTTAGTCCGGACACCATCAGCGAGCCATACTGAATAGTGCGCAAGATACACCCTCGACCGGAATGACTGTCCAGTAAATTGATGGCAGCGTTCATATTTCGCGGAGCAAATCCCAGACGGGCTTTCAACTAATAGGTTAATGTATAGGATAGCTCCCACACTCTGAAGCTTTTCTTTCAAAACATCTGCAATAATACTCAGTCACAAATGTCACTCAACGTGCAATCTACATTTTACGGATTAACTTTCCAAAACTTCAGGGATCTGCTGGCGGGCGAGGCCTGGCTGCGACTGTTGGCAGAAGACAGAAGAAGAATCCGATTATTACTACAGTACGGACATGGCTTACTCAACAACAGTTAGGGTCGGTGTTAAAAAAGTACTGGTGCATCGAATGACAAACCATGAGGCACGATACTGTCATAGATCAAGGAGTTATTTAATTAAAGAACTTACATTACTCTGCGACTTGCATAAGTGTTAGATCTTGGATGTTTTCGACGACATAATTTTGATCCAGGATAAAATCTGTTGCTTAATTACCATTTTCATACACCAAACATAATTAGATTATTTGCAAAATTAGTGTAGGCAATAGGTCACATCTGTACCACTGGTCTGCTGATTGAATTACCATCGTTAGCGAAATGACGTCAGTTACAAAATCTTTGCACTACTATAGGCTATTCTTTCTGCCTGCCTTTATTACTAAAAGTGAGTCGTGTAGTGCCACATAAAGTGTAGCGCATGGCTCTGTTGGAAGACATGCCCCACCATTAACCAGTGCGGGCTGACCTAAACACAACAGAAACTACACAAGATCTTAGCCAAAAGGACGAGAAGTGACCAGTACTAGTACTACTACTAGTACTTAATAAGTATTATTACTTGTACGATTGTACTAGTTAGACTAGTAGTACTAGGCGTAAACCTAAAACAAATACTGGAATGGGATTTGGCCTAGTCACTTCCACTGGTAAGTGGTATCAAGTAAAAAGAATGCATAATGAATCGATTGAAAGACATTACTGATGAACTTGAAGGAACTTCTTTTGGTCGTGACTTGTTGTAATATACTAGATGCACTCCTCCTCTAACTTAGTTCCAGATTTATGACAAATGAAATTCACGATACACCTGCACCCGACAAACGTACAGATGACCTGAATTTACAACCACAGATAAACTCCCCCAAATAAAATAATAATAGTATTAGTAATATAATAACTAATAATACTAGTACTCACTAGTAGTAGTAGTAATAAATAGTAGTAAATAATAGTAACACCAGTGACCTGTGACCTGTGGTGGGCACTGCATCACTGAAACCAGATACCAGACTAATAATCGGTTAGATTCTGTACTGGTAATAGGCCAAAAGACACCAGGGCGAGCAATCACTTCCAGAATTACGATGAAGTATTTAGTATATTAAGGTGGGGGCGATTAGAAAGCCTCTTATGCTCATGTAGAAACAAAACCGGCGTTTAACTTAACAGCTAGGCCCTTCTCTCTTCGACCAGCGTCCAGAAGAAGAAGGTAAATTTAGATGAACTTGGTGCGCATTAACCAAAAATCTTCTATTTTTACTTTTAGCTAGCTCACAATATAGTAAAATGGTTACCGAGGGTTGAAATATGGTCACATGGTTCAATCACCTGTCGTATTGTCACAAACATTGCGGAGGGACCCAGTTACAAAGGATAATATCAAAAACTTTAAGGTAAAAATTAATCTACAATTTGATCGATTGGATTAATCGGTGAAGAATCCTTTAGCTTCCTTAGGTGCTTGAAACAATTTTGGGAACAATTTTGGGCGTCAAGTTCTAGTATTTGTCAATGTTTGCCACTTGCCTCAATTGATAAATTGCTGCGTTTTATGTACGGGCTGGAGTCAGAGTCTAATTAGTAGTATTACTAGTACTAGTAGTAATAATACTATATCATGCTGTATAGATAAATAAGGTCACAGACCTCAACGTTATTGTGTCCTGTATTCGTCATATTCTTAATTAATATTGGTATTCAATATTCTTATAAGCCCTGTAATAACTAGTATTAGTACTAATATTATTAAAAAAATAATCCAATCGGAATTCAGGCCTAATTGGCATCGCAACTAATTCAAGCGTCTATATAGCCTAGGCCGAGAGGCCACAGTAGTAGTAGTACTAGTACACTGTATTTTTCGTGTAAAAGGAGCAAGAATATGGTGTGTTCTTGAGTTCGTAACTGTGCAACAGAAATTTTCAATAGCATACTGAATTCTACTTTGGTGTGCCCATTGAACTTTGAATTCGATACAGCTAGTGAAGTGAGTTGGTTTTGTGGTTTTTAAGAAAACCCACCCAACAAAGAATTTGGGCTCTAAACCATTGAACTATGGCAGCATTTGCCATGGCTTCAAATGCCAACAGACTGACCAGGGTGGTGCCCCAGCCCCAATCCTATTTTAATCAGACTGCTAGGCCAAAAGACCATTGAAGTGAAGTGAGTCGGCCTAACTCATTTGTTGTCTGCACACAGCATTCTTTTGTAAATTGAAGCCAAGTTATAAAACTACTGTATTAAACATTCAGTACATCATATGGTTAATATATTGTGCTGCTTAATGTGCTGGCTTATTCAGTTATTGTTCCCTGATTGCCACATAGCTAATTTTTTTCCTTGTTCCAGTAATAATGGCAGGGCAGCTTACCTCGACAGGGACCTTGTCACCTATCTGCACAGCCTTCCTTTTGTGTGACATGCAAGAAAAGTTCCGACCAGCCATCAAGCACTTTGAGGATATCCTTGTGGTTTCAAATAGACTTGTAAGTATGACCATTACCCATTATTGAAGCTACAGTACAATATGAGGATTGGATCCCAACCTCGACATCAAGATTATACTATGCCTCTGTATATTGCTGGGTAAATGAGTAAAGCATATATACAAGCCCAAGAGGGTTTATTAGTGCCCTTCCTTTCACAAATTTCTATGTTGATTGAACTAATGATGAATTTTATCAATAATGTGTGTTGATTGAACCTATGATGTATTTTATCAATAATGTATGTTAGTTGTGATGAAACGAATATATGAAATGAAATATTATTATCACCAGCTGGTGGATATCTTTAACAAGAACTAGTGACAATTAAATTACATGTAAATGCCTCTGTGATCGACAATTTTATAACTATAGTATAGGGTCATGTACAACTGAACTACAGTAACGGTTTATTGTTTCGTTATTTCAGTCTTATTTTTATTTTTGCATTCGTGAAAGACTGGCTAAATGTAAAATGCATTATTGCAAACATTTACCTAGAACTATACATTGTGATGCATGTTCTGTAGGATTCACTTGTCACTTAATATGAAACGATTTCATTCTCCTCACTTTGGGATTACACCGCCGATTTTGCATGAAATCATTTTTTTTATTAATATTTTACATGATAGCCTACAAACAATGGACAAGAGTGAATAACTGAAAATATATGTAGGCTATGACAGAATGTACTAAGCAATGTACTATATTATGATATTAACTACAAATTTATGTTAATCATCAATCAAGAATGCAGATGTTGCATCAAAATGTTTAAAGAAAATATCAAGTTATATTGTTCTCTACATTTTAACATGCCTGTACATCTTTACACAGAAGATATATTTCGATTAATAATTTCCATTATTGTTTCCACAAATGCAGGTAGAAACATCAAAGATATTGGACATTCCATTGATTGTTACTGAACAGGTATAGTATTAGGGTAGCTCTGACTCAATGCTTGTTCAAACAATAAATAGAGTCAGGATTTGTCTAATGCTGTGTCAACAGAATGATATCAGTACAGGTCCCATGTTTTTATTATATGCCAATTGATATGGGATTAGCATGTATATCAGATTGACATTGATATGGGATTAGCATTGACTGAGGCATATTTAATCCGACATAAATTGCCAAAGTGACGTACGTTTACATTATACATAGATAGGAGTTACTACTACTGTATATTAAAAGTTTTGCAAAACTTGGTTTCTGAATTTTATCAATAATTTATCTAGCTTTTACCTAGATATCAAGGTTCTATCTACACAATTAGCAGGGGGGG
>JAODAG010329081.1:0-10953 GCA_027574785.1 Orphnurgus asper | reverse complement strand
TCATATATCACATAGTTCTCCTGTACAAGAGTTCTCCTATACAATAGTTCTCCTATACAAGAGTTCCCTATACGAAACGTGTAATAATTGTCCCTCGTGTTGCTCGTAAATCATACGGGATATCAATTGAACGCCATTCTCGTGAATCTAGGTCACATGTAACTATCTGTTCGTGCTTAGGCTTAACCACGCGTTAAACGAATCTTCAATTTTTAATGAAGAAAGGCACTTAAGAGTAAGGGCGTCTTCATCTGTATATTTATATAAATAGCGGTGAATGTATCGACTTCCCTTTTATGAAAGTAAATTAAAGAGACGAGGAATATTCGGTGATTAATCTAAAATTCTGTCAATTAAGGATGTCGTGATTCTGAGCCAAGTCGGGAGAGGTTCATGTTGCAAATATTATCGTGTATAGAATTAATGAGCCATGTACTTGTCGATACATGCAGTAGAAGAGTAGTGGCATGAGCTGTTTTGTTCAGTCTTAGTGCGTTACCTTGTCAGCTACACCTGTCTTACTTATAATAGCTACATAGGATAGGGTTACCTTTATAACTACACTTGATAAATAATAGTTACATAGGATAGGGTTACCTTGATAACTACACATGATTTACTTATAATAGGTAACAAGGATGGGGTTACCGTGATAACTACACTTGATTAACTTATAATAGTTACATAGGATAAGGTTACCACCTTGATAACTACACTTGATTTACTTATAATAGTTACATAGGATAGGGTTACCTTGATACTACACTTGATTTGCCTATAATAGGTACATATGATGGGGTCACCGTGATAACTACACTTGATTAACTTATAATAGGTACATAGGATAGGTTACCTTGATAACTACACTTGATTAACTTATAATAGTTACATAGGATAGAGTTACCTTGATAACTACACTTTATTTACTTATAATATGTACATAGGATGGGGCTACCGTGATAACTATACTTGATTAACTTATAATAGGTACATTGGATAGGTTACCTTGATAACTACACTTGATTAACTTATAATAGTTACATAGGATAGAGTTACCTTGATAACTACACTTTATTTACTTATAATATGTACATAGGATGGGGCTACCGTGATAACTATACTTGATTAACTTATAATAGGTACATAGGATAGGGTTACCTTTATAACTACACTTGATTTACTTATAATAGGTAACAAGGATAGGCTTGCCTTCAGTTGAGAATAATGTGAATATGGGAAATGAACGGTCATTAATCAAAATCATATAAAATAATAGAGAAATCGTTCAAAAAGGGGGAGGACGTGCCTCTTACTCCCACTGTGGTAAGTACAGGGAAGTTAAGGAATATGTAGATACATTCAACGAAAGGTCTTTAACATTTCAAAATGATCAAGTTACCCTCATAGCACTTGCACCTACACGACAAAACAAACATCAACGTCAATCTATAAACCAATTAATAAACATTAGGACATGCGCATAAAAGTAACGCTGTCATAAAATACAGTTCAAACTCTCATGTTGAGCACAAGCTTTTCGAATAAGATTAATTTAACACTAAGATGTTAGAAGTAATGTTGCATAAGTATTTTAACGAAGTTACTCACTGACATGTCGCATAAAAGTAATGAATACTGGCTAACCTTGGAGGTTATGATTACATAATAAAGGTAATAAATACTCAAATGTCCCAGGGAGGAATTGATTACATGACACTACATTACATAATAGTCATTAATTTAGGGAGGTTATGATTACGTAACACTGCATACATGTCATTATTACTCATTAACCATTGGAGGGTTGTGGTTACATAAACTACATTACAGTAAATACTTTCTAACCATTGGAGGTTATGATTATATACCTCAACATTACGTTTACATAGCATACTCACGGTGTGGTTATGATTACATAACATTGCATTGCGTGTAATCACTTTTCCTAGAAGGTTCTGATTACATAACACTGTATTACATGGAATACAAGGGATACCATAACGGAAACAAACGAATGAACAGACAACTTGTTTTTAGGAAGAATGGAAATCCATCCGTTAATGAATTCGCTAATTATTTTGCCTCTATATCTAAGAGACATGAAGCATTAATGCTGTATTATATGGGAAGGTATGATTGTTTACAAGTAAACCAACAACATAATTTATTCTCTTGAAACATTACCTGTACCGTTATTGTTCTTCCTCTTAAAGACGATTCCCAATTGGTCGGCAATGATTGCTCTAATTGGCACCCAAAAAAAAATCAGTTGGCTCGATAAAAAGAACTTCGGCGAAGACATTATCGATTTTGCTTCCATCCCCGCAGTATACTCCAGAAATGTCTTCAATTTTCCGTGTTTCGATCTTAACCTTTGAAGGGATGTTTTTTTTATACATGAAGGTACTGGATATGCATTAAGTCCTTAAGAGATTTATATGAGCACATACAGTAAGGTTGTAACGTTATATGCTCGGTTAGTGAAGTCTTAACCCAGACTCGATTTTATTGATTGTGACAATGTTGAAAGTAGATAGAAATACAGTTTGAAAATGACTGAAGAACGATGCGATGACAGGTTTACGAAATACCAAACCTCTTTTTTCTATCATTCTGTGGAAGAAGATGCCAAATCATCGACGATACAGAATAGGTTATTTTTTCAAAGTGAAGGATTTTTTCCAGGGGTTTATGGAAATTCCAAAACGAACGATGCAAGATTTGCACACTTGTAATGTCACCATTGAGATATTCCCGTTCAGAACATTGCGTTTTCCGACGACACAAATAGGGCTAAGTTACAACGTGTATCCACATACTAGCTTGATCTTGGTATTATATAATAGTTTTTCTTGTCCAATGACACAAGTTATTGGATTGATAAGTTCGTCCAAACAGCTCAAGAAATTCACAAAGGAGCTGTAATACTCCACCTAAAATATTTTCTTTACGCTGCGGTTTTGAAGTTTGTCAAAGGCTGCCGTATATCACGATAATCTCTGCCATTGTTTGTTTTTTAATAATTACATGAAGATTGATCGAACGAGTAGAAAGTTCTTAGATTCTGAGATATTATCACATGAAAATTGATGGTAAAGTCTTAAAACTTGTTTTAACCAATACTTTCACCTTATGAAATATCAATGTTCACGTTTGCCAACATAGGGGCCGCTCAGTACGAGACTGAACACCTGAGACGCACGTGCACCACCCAACACCCAGCAGTGCACGAGCGGTATCGTAGACCCGTTCTTGCCTGTATCATCCGTTGCTTCATAGCTCTGGTCACTGATGCAAATCCGATGGTCGTAGGTGTGTGTCACCAGTATATTTGGCTGACGTCATCCTCGCCATGGCGTATCTGTTCATCTGAGAGCTAGCGGCGAAATATGGATAAGCAGCGCAATTTCGAGCTCCACGTGAGAGTGTCAAGATGTCTCTATTACTGGTCTCGCCAGGTCGCCAGATCAAATACCGGTACTTGGTACACCATAAGGTTCGCTTCGTAGTATAACTGTTACTGTATGTTGAAATCTTATGGATGTTTAGAAGTCATTTCCAGTGGTCTGTTGGTCAGATTTTATTGACAGGTAAAGTATCATCGCTGGACATCAGCTCTGGATATCTGACCATCTTATCTGTCTTGTCCTGATTGGCAGCGGTAATTCACGGGTAATGGAATCGCTTAGAATCAGCATGCAGGTTGTGTAGCAAACTTCAGTGCACAAATAATCCTTCTACTTCAGGATGTAATAAGTGACTGCCCAAACCATAATTACATAATTAATTTCTCTCACACGCTTGTCTAGAGCTTGTCGGTTTATAATCATTCAGAAAGTGTTCACTATTGTCATATCTCACTATAGCCTTTTTTTATTCCCAAACAGTTAAATAATATATCAATATTGTAATTTGTTTTGCTTTTTTCAGAATTCCTTAGAGCTACCCACCATATTTAAAGAAGTTAGTGCGGATGAAAATTCATCCACGGTTCCCATTCCCTCTAGCGTGATCGAAAGCGTCGAAAATCCCGCCTTTGAAGAAAACGAGAGCGAGAACCACGTGACATTTTTGGCGATGGAGGAGGAGGACGATCCGAACTACCTGTCGTTGAGGAATCTGGAATATTCGATGCCGAGGAGTCGGGCATCTAGCCTGGGAAACATCGCGGTAGACGAAGAGGCAAAGTGGCTGTCCTGGGCCGAGACGCAGTTCTCGACGATCGCCGGTGAAGACAGGCAAATAGATCTGGATGAATTTAAGAGAGCGATAGGAGTCAAGGAGGTGATTAAGTTAAAGTAATTCCATCCATTTCAATTAGAAACATTTTGGTAATTTTGTTTTGGTTAGGCTGTTGCTTACTTTCATGCTGGAAATAGTAGTTTGAAGATTACACGTACCAGTTACTTCCGCTGGACAAACTTACGCCAAGGGAGAACATGGCCGAACGGCAGCGTATGCCTCGGCGCCATCCGCGCCAAACTGATCCACTGACTTGCCAGCCAGCCTCAGTCCTATTTCGATGGGAACTGTAAAGACATGGAGAGATGTCAATACAGCCTACACCTTCTCGTAAACATAGCCTAACCTACGTATAAATGTATATTACAATGGACGCAACGCAATTTCGATTGAATTATATTACGTGTTTTTACCTCTTAACGACTTTTACGACAAATCGATAATTTCTTCAATCGTAGAATACGAAGTATCAATCACATGATTCTCGGTCTCGTGGCTAAGACAATGTTCAGTATCTGTGGTATTACGACCTGTACTGGTTAATAATGGTGGGAGTATCCTCTCATAGCTAGTCAGATTAGCACTTGGTGCCGTGACGTAGGCTGCCGTTGTTTTAGATTGGGTGGGTTTTCTTAATAATAAAAAAACAGCATTCACGATCAACACAGCAAAAAAAAAACTTTTTCAAATAATCAACATACACTGCCATCCTGAAAACCGGCAACTGTGAAGAGATTAGATTAGTAACAAGGCTACGGTACGGTATTATAACATATGTCATTCAAAATAATTACTCTAAACTGCGAGATACATAAATGTTTCAGCTTAAACTTAATCAGAGACTATAGAGTCTAGTAATATATTCTCTCTGGTTTACACCCCGCAGTCGTTCTTTGCAGAGAGATTTTTCGCCCTGTTCGACGCAGATGGAAGTGGTTACATATCCCTCGATGAACTACTCGACGGCCTCCATCTGATAACGAAGGGAGATCCCGTGGACAAATTGCGATTCCTCTTCAAAGTTTACGACGTCGACGGTAAGAGCAGTAACCCCCACCCCCACACCACCTCGTCATTTTGGATCACCTCTTGTTCGGTAAATGGTATTATCAGAATGTAACTGACGCTTGGACGTAGAGTAATGACTTCAGGGAATATTAGGGGGTACCGCTGACAACATGGAGGGCGCTACTGACGTCATGGACTCTTACTTAAAATATCTCGTTGACACGCTCAAGGCTACTCACAAGTTAATGGCGAGGCGCACTGCTACCTCGTTCAGCGGTCTTGTTATTATGTAGCCTGTCTTGGGATATAACACCGAGGGAGCAGCGGTAATGAATGAGAGGAGAAGGAGGTACGCCAATATAATATTCCTTTTCGTGATTTCAACGTTTGCTTCATCCCTGGGTAGTTTGGCTCAGCGTGGTTTACAGCCATGCACGTATAATGCAGAGTAACCATTCCTTTCCAGCTCAACAAATAGAATATATTTCACAAATTACTTAATATTTGACAATTCTTCATTATGTATTCATAATGCAACATTTTGTAACGTACACGCTGCGCGCGATTTAGACTATATTTCTAACGTTATTTCGCATATATTGGATATCTTGTCAGAAATCCAGTGATACTGACTGATCATGGCATCCATTGAAAAAGTTCAAACGATCATGTGGATTACGTGAACGTAGCATACCGAAAAGTACAAGTTGTGAAATGTATGAAAGAAAGTTTGTTGGAAATGCCCTCCTGCTTAGACAATCGTCAGGAAGTCACCGTTAGTTGGTTAATTAATTCGCTACTTCTCCTTAATTCTCTTTAATTCACAAAGAATCGTAAACAAGTGTGACTCGTAAAGATGGCGATTTACCAAACACTTCTAAAAATATTTCTTGGCCCTTTGACCGTTCGCCCCCCATATAGTTTCCTGGCTACCCCCTGGTCCAATATTCAAGTATATTATACTGTTTCACAAAGAAAACGTACTTGTCTTCCAACATTTCACAATTCCACAGGCTACAATACACATAACCCCAATCCACCCATCATCTTCTTTCGTCAAATTTGAAAATCGACAGATGCCAAGACTTTGATTTTGATATTATTATTCCCTTATTGAATATTTATAGTAGAAATCCCCCCCCCCCCCTTAACGGCCTTTATACCTCGCCCGACCTTTAAAAAAAATTCAAATTAATGTTGCCCATACTAATAGCGTCCTGCTACGGCAAGTCATGCAACTGTCTGCGTGATAATGCACCCTAACATACCGTACAAAATAAACACCAAATGACATATATTAGGCTTGTCGGTCACTGGGAAGTTCTCGAACCTTGACATATATCACAGTGCTAAGATTTAATTTAATCTGTAATTCTCGAAGGCTTCATATCAGGTTCAATTATTAAGTATATACCGTAATACTACTCTACTAAAGTGCTCCAATAACATTTGCCTACTGTTCTCACGTATCATGCCTTCAAATACATTTGAAGTTCACACATTATTTTTTTATTATTATTCAAGTTTTGGTAGATTAAGATACTAAAACAATCGCACTGAGTGAAACAAGTAAAAATGTCTAGTCCGTATTTTGCTGGCCAGTCATTGCTGATTCCCCGGGGCGGACCCCGGGGAATCGAGTTTAATTTGACTTTGGAGAGTATACCAGAAAATGACGCCTCCCTTCTCCGCAATCTTCTCTAAACTTGACATTGAGATCGAGCAAATAAGCGCAGACAATCTCCCTATCAGAATCATTATCTGACTTATTTTTTTTCTCCCCGTTAATCAAATCCTCGAGTCTTCGCAAAGCAGATTATCAGAGACTTTGCTGATAAGATTGCTTCGTTTGATTACACATTCTCAGTTGGGCATAAAAAAAAACTCAGCTGGTAAATCAATCAGCTTTTATTGGACGTTCTAAGTCATTCAAAATGATCGCGGTAATAATTCTGGTCATTGAAGTTTCATTCCGACCTGCTGCAGTCCCCCCCCCCCCCTACACCATTTCCTACATCATCTTGTTTTCGTACAAAGATATTTATTTATCAACAAAGTTAGATACACTTATCTTCCACCCATATTAAATCTTTCGAACGATTCTGGTAGAAGATTATACTTCTGGCCTCTCAGCCTTGTGGCTAAGATTATATGTAATATAATGTGGTGTTATGGACGGCCCGCACTGGTTAATGGTGGGTTACGTCCTCCAAACAGAGCCACGCGGTACACATTACGTGGCACTACACTAGCATAATGAGCTCTTGGCTTAGCAGTCCAATCGAGATAGGATTGGGGCTAGGAAGTTGGTCAGTTTGCTTTTGAAGCCGTGGCATTTGCTGCCGTTTGTTTGGTTTAGATCCCAAAACATATGTACATTTAAATTAGAAATAAAAAGGTGGTGTGTTGACTAAACTAAATTAAAATAAGTTAGAAATCATCAGATTCGATTTTCATTCAACAAATTTCTTCTCCAATTTGGAATGAAGTCTACAAAAGAATCGATTAATAAAAGTGTTAACGTATTATGACATTCTAGAATTCTATACAAACTCATAACACGGTTGGTAAGATAGGTCGAAAGAAGTCATTTTCCAATCTTTGACTTCAACAAATTGTAAAATAGAACAGCTTCCACGCCACGGTTGTGGAAAACATCACAGTAAATCGATGTAGTGCCTCAAGTTTGAGTGCAACATATCTCATATATGAGGAGTGCACCCTACAATCGCACTAATCACTTGATAACATCTTACCATACACATACGTTGGATTCAACCTGCCTGTCATACTGCGACTCAATTTATCCTATATCACGGCTGTGGATAGCTAAACCATGATAGTATATCACCCATATCGTCCCTTGTCAAAGTAGAACATCACGGCTGTGGACTGCTACACCATGATATTGTATAGCCCACATCGCCCCGTGTCAATAGTAGAACACCATGGAAGTGGATAGCTAAACCATGATATTGTATAGCCCACATCGTTCCGTGTCAATAGTATATAGAACATCACGGCTGTGGATAGATGAACCATGAAAGTGTATCACCAGACTCGAGACTGAACTGTAGCAGACCGCAGACGGACGATATAGTGTAGCGATTGTATCTCCCATTTATATTCTTGCATTATTTCTGTGTTAATTTCTTCTATACATCATTTTGTTTGTACTTCTTGTACGGACGAACTTGTACCGATGGACAACCGACGTACGGATGTTATTGACGTAACAGGTGCCAATGTAGACAACATTCCATCACGTGGTTTGGACATTTGTTCCAGTTTCATAACAAATCGATTCGTGTTTAGCCTGTAGTTACCAATTCACTGTTTAATTGGTTCCTTGACGACGAAGTGGTCATTCCTTGGCTGTAATCATGAATTCTTGCCGGTTTTTGCCGGAGGTATTAACTAGCAGGAGGCAGCTGTGTTTGTATGCGTCCATACAGTGTCACCGCGAAGTTGTTGAGCGTCACCCTCGTACCGAAGGTCAAGTAAACTAAGAACATTGCAGTATGACTGGGTCGTTTATCTTAGTCAATTGTAGGCGGGTAAGTATCGTCACGTGGCTTAGAAACGAATGTCAGACTAGATCTAAAAATAATTTCCTCTGGACAGTTATGCCACTTGAATACTTTCACATACGCTCCAAGCACGGTTTTAAATTACCCAGTTTCACTACTTTCATTCGAATTTAAGCTCATTTCATAATGATTTCTAAATACATTGAACTCGTACTCTCTTCTAATGTTGGTTAATACATTGAAATCATTCACTTCTCTTCTGTATTCAGTTGATAAATTGAATACATAATCTCTTCTTCTGTAGTCAGTTTATAAAATAAAATCATACTCTCCTCTTCTGTAGTCAGTTGATAAATTGAAAATGCACACTCCTCTTTTGTAGTCAGTTAATACATTAAACTACCCTCTTCTGTGGTCAGTTAAACAATTGAATTCATAATCTCTTCTTCTGTAGTCAGTTTATAATTTAAAATCATACTCTCCTCTTCTGTAGTCAGTTGATATATTGAAAATGCACACTCCTCTTATGTAGTCAGTTAATACTTTAAACTACCCTCTTCTGTGGTCAGTTAATAAATTGAATTCTTGATCTCTTTTTTAGTTAGCTAAAAAAAACCGGAAATCATACTCTCCTCTTCTGTAGTCAGTTAATACATTCTTCTATTAATAAATTGAAACAATACACTCCTATTCTGTAGTCAATTAATACATTCTTCTGTTAATACATTGAAATCATACTATCCTCTTCTGTAGTCAGTTAATACATTCTTCTGTTAATAAATTGAAATATTACACTCCTCTCATGTAGTCACGTATCAAAGTGAACATTGTTTCATTAGCACCAGCTTTAAACTAGAAGGTAGATACGGCACAGAAACTAACTTTAGATGTAATAACAAAATATAGGCTTTTAATTGTCATTGGTTTACCGCTCACTATATATATATATATATTATATAGTTAGATATTTTAAATAGCGCAGGATTCATTCTTTGAAGTAGAATTCCCCAAGAGAGAAGCTGGCCACCATATGCCCCGGCACCGCCGTCGCGCCAAATTCTTTCACTTTCCAGCTCCCCAATCCTATTTTCGATCGGGCGGAAAGGTAAAATAAATTTTATCCAGTTACACAGTTTTTAATTTAGTGAGATATTTAAAAGAATATTTAAGGAAAAATGCTGCTCACGTTTGAATGGTCATCCAACCATACGCTCACTGGTTTACTAATAACAACATAATCCAAACTCCACGTTTAACTGACGTGCAAAGCGTTTTGTCCTAATTCCATTCCCTACACATATTAGAAAACCCTATCGGAGGCAGGTAACTCGCGTCGATCTGGAAATCAAAACCTAAGTGAATTTTAGTCCCGTGAGATAAGTTGGAAATGATAAAGATGATTATGAAACGATATAATCGACTGGAAAACGGCTGGAAGAGAGTTATCTCTTGGTATTTCACAATCATAAAGACACCTAGCGTTTGCAACCATACATGGTTTCACTTTTTAAGTAGAGCAGGGATTTGTTCATATAGACAACACCCTGGATGGACAAAGGTAACGTAATTATTTAAAGACTTCCAATATGAATGATGTTCCTAGCACACTAGTATTATGGCCTGGTAACTGGTAAGTAGGTATTTCAGTTTGTAGATCCGGATTATATATATCAAAGATTGGTCACACTGTCCAACACGATGCTACTAGCACACTATTATTGTGGCTTGGTAACTGATAAGTACTACGGTACCATCTTGTACTAAATATACAAACAAAGGTATTTGAGTTTGTAGATCCGGATTAGATATATCAAAGATTGCGTAACCACACGTTCCTAAGCTGATAAACAAACACCACACAAACAACAAAAGCACAGTTCTCTGTACATATTGAAGAAAAAAAATATCACACACGTGGATTTCACATAGTAGACATTAGTGCAATACATCTTTTATTCAGTATGAAGTTGGTTAGGTTATTACAATATGGCATCTGATCAGTATTGTGAATATCTTTAATAATCACGAACACGATTCTACACGAATAGCTTGAATTAGTCAAAAGTACTCTGATTGTAGACCAACAAAATATTTCTTACGATTTAATAATATGTATACTGTATGTAAGTGTGTGTATGTATGTATGTGTATGTATGTATGTATATATATATAT
>JAODAG010329070.1:0-10955 GCA_027574785.1 Orphnurgus asper | reverse complement strand
GAACGTGACAACTATAAGGAACCGCAAAAGTACAGAGTAGCTTAATGTTCATCTTTCTGCTCTGGAATGAGGAGTTTGCGAGAAATATGGAGAATGGAGAAATATGGAGAGATATGGGGAAATCCGGAGATCGCTGACGATATTGCTGCATACTCCATCGGTCTGGTAGGTTGCTTTGCTAGCGTCCTCGCTATATTTACACAGACTCAATTGTTCAGTCGTTTGAAAAAAGAGCATGCAATCAAACTTTAACACAAGGTGGCATCCGTAAGCAGAACTTTTTAACATGTGTTAGAGTGTTATAACATACGGGCATATATATGCAATATCACACGATACTACAGGGCTTGTATATGCAGTGATCCTTTTCGGCACGGGTGAACCTACACGCGGTTGCGTTCTGCGGTTTTATAGAGGGACACCTCGCCAAAGATGCGATTCGAGGGCCACATGTAACCACTTTTCTTACGATACTTCGTGGAGAAAGGGCGTGTTTTCGGACTAGTTTCATTTTTGGCACGATGGTACCGAGGCATGTTGCCGTCATTTAGTTTTGAAGACCACGTTTGATTTGCCCGTTTGACCGGGTCGGGTGTTTTTTCTTCATCTCGGTTTCTGGCAGGTTGGGTGCTGCCGCGGGGCGGATATATTAGCGTCGTTGTTGGTGGGTTTTTTTTTTAGTAGATTGTAGACATCTTGGTCTTGGTTTATCTTCAGGCAGTGGCGTTGGATTTTCTGCTGGGCTGGGACATAAGAAATGTCTTTTCAGCGGCGTAGCCTGCTTTATATGTTTGTGCCAAGTATTTTAGGGGAACATATTTTTCGAGAGATAGAAATACCCCCCAATCAAGCCCACATAATTAATGGCGCGAGGATGGCTGTTTACTGTTTTATTTTTACTTTTGATTGGGGAGGGGATGAGTTCCATAAGCCTCCCCTCCCTCGTCGTAATATCCCTCCTTCCAATCGTAATTTGTCTGCTCGTTATACATGTTGATGGTGTTTCAATCACCACTGACTTGTTCAAAACAAAAATTTCATTATTGTTTTCTGTTTTCAGTCATATCAGGTACCAGTACAACATAATTTATCGTGGCGCGTTACACGCTGTTACGATCTCTACGTAATTACGAGCTACACAAGAAATTCATATCTCGCAAAAGTACTGGTACTTACATTCTGCACTATTTCAATGATTTACTTTGAAGGTTCACAACGGCTTTGTCTGCTTTCCATGGCGAGTCGTAGTGCAGAATTATTAATTTTGTGCACATTTTTGTGGAAAACAATCTTCATATTCGTGTTATCGCCTCCTCTCGACCGAGCATAGAGCTGCCCGGTACACGAACAGTGTTCTGCCCAGGTTCGTGTACGTAGCTTCCGTTGCTTCATAGCGTTTACGATTGGGCTGTAATCGTCAAATCCGATGGCTACACAATGTGTACCGTAGTTTTTTCTTATGATATCATGATCAACCATTGCTCATTTACTCGTCAGAGAGCGAAGACGTCTATCCGCTTCACTAATCCGTTAAATGTGAGGCTTCCAACTTATCCTCTGCTGGACCAGCGTAAACGTATGTAAATTAAATGGAGTTTAGGATTAAAGTCTCACAACACTGCTCTCAACGGCGATTCAAGTACACTGGACACCTGTAAGATCCACATAAGCCTCAAACAACCAATTCGTCCAATTGTTGTTATAATATGTCTACGTCCGTATCTGTCTCCTAATGTGTATGTTATGGTTACTTGTGGCTTAGTTTAGCTGATGAAAATTCCAGGGGCACCGAAATTAAAATCTCATTCAACTTTTTTTTCTGAAGAGATGTCATTTGCATACTGAATGTATTTAACTCGGGCACCCGCGGGAACCGGGAAATGGGGAAAATCATCCATTTCAAAACTCCTTATAGTATTGCCACGTATTGACCCTGTTAGAGGACATCACAGATATTACACACCACAGATATTACACATCACAGATATTACACAACGCAGATATTACACAGCACATATACTACATACCACAGATGATAAACATCTCAAATACTACACACCACATATACTACACATGGTGTTAGCCAAAGGCCGAGAAGCAAGAAACTTTATTTTGCATGGCTGATGTAAACTATAATTCTTACGTAAATAGACGAAATTCGACTTAATTATGACATAATTTCTGAAACACAAATACGATTGGTAGAGTAATGAATACACAGAGAAAATAGTTTATGTTATGTTCTCTTGTCATTACCCGAACGTTTTTTTCTGCCATATCGAAATTTGTGAATAATAATGACACGTGACGAAATATCGACCTACAAATCTGAAGAGTAACGCATTGAGATAAATGAGCATTTGCAATACTCTAAACGTCTGCTTGAAACGATTATGCCTAATCTTAAGACGAATTCAGTTCATTCTCTCAGAACTTGAATCCACAGGGACCAGGTTCAGATCGTCTTAACGCTTGATTAAAATAATGTTTAGCTCCTACCGTGCAGCCTGCACGGTGCATCTGTTAGACTATACGAATTACTCGGTCACGTTTAATTTACACTGCCATTCCAGGCACGTGTCAACGTTTAGCTTCCAAATTATTTCGTTCAAAATGACCTTATAAAATTGTCTCCACTATACATAGGTGATAATATATGTAAATTACAAAAAGAAGAACCAATGAAAACAGAACACTGGCAACGACCTTACTTTGTAAGGATCAGTTTACTTCTTAGAAACATGTAAAAATGTACCAGCGTGATTCGTTTAAAAAACAACTACAACAGAACAGAAAGTATTCAGAAGGTATATGAGTGGTATATGGTCATCAATCCCTTACAGGGATCTCTGGAAAAGGCTATGGTTTGTTGCGATTTATGGAGAGCATAATCCTTTATGAAAATGTTTTGGTACGTCATATGTCTAAGGTATTATGTTCTATAAAAATGAATCTTGTGGTCTTTAGCTTTCAACATGCTCTTACGATTAAGCAATACTTTTATATATCACAGCCTAATGCTCCTAATACGAATCGACAAATCTTATACGACGTCAGAACCAGCAGTTCTCTCAATAATATGGTTAACCTGACGTAGCCTATAGCTTGTAAAGTTACTTAAACAATATCTACGTCTGGTTCAAATATGCGAAAACAAAACCCGTCTTCTTTCATTTAAAACTCACCTCCACTTCTCTCGTGTTCGTAAAACTGTTCCAATGGTGTATTGGCTAATCTTCATGCAAGGGTGCCCATAGGAATAAAATATATACTATTTACCCTCGTTAACTGCATCGTAGAGGCTTTCTGATGAAATTGCAGTCACGTGTAAAAGATTTGACGAACGGCCAAACGCTGGTAACTAGTATATTGTATTTGCAATACAGTACTGTCCACACACGATGAATAAATATATGCTGGTCGTGTTACTAATAAAGTTAATAAAAATAAACTGGATACTAACTGGCGAGTGATGAATACGAATTATACTATAAACTAAAACCGTTGAAAAGTTAGGTCCAAACACTAGGCCCATTGGTAAGTAGCCTACACATGTTAACAATCTTTGCTACAGCCTAGTAATATAATGTAAATGTTCCTCGCGGATAACCTAGCAAAAATAACATTTTATATTTTATATAACAAATTATATATGAAAAGACTGATTCGGCGATTCTAAATGATTATAAAGTTAACTGCTACTGTATAAAGGACGTAATATTGACGAATTCGCTAAATTGTGTGGAATTCAGAAGAAGGTAAGTTGTGCTGTCAGACGAATTTCAAGGCTCGTTCACTTCTTTAGTTCTTGCGGAAATCGAGTACCAGTTAATATAGTATATTCTTGCATGGCATAATCATTGTCATAAATTGTTTACTTGGCATGTGCGTCTTTTTTAGTGCTTCATGATTAAGATCCATACTGTACTGTAAACCATACTGTAAACGACTCTTATGGTATACCTCCATCTGTGTTCACAATATCATCGGTATTGATCAACATGTTATAGTTATAATTAGAATAGCATTTTTTAATTAATAAAGTATTCTATATAATGAGGATTTTGTTCGAGGAAGTTGAATATTTGAACCTCTCTAACTATTTCTAAAACTAATATTTTATATATATTAAAATACCACCACGAACGGTAAACACAGCTGCTGCTAAATATAAATATGGGTAAGGTTTTTAAAATGATTTGTCGGTTGTTACTTGTACACTATGTTTAGTGGCAGTTGCTGTGCCAGTTACTGTTCCAGTATTTGTTGCACTCACACTATATGAATTGGCTGCAGCTTCTTCTTCTTTTTTTCTCCTATGTATCATATCTGCAAACTTTTTACCTGCCGCAACTGTATTCGGGTTTTTATTCTTTGTTACTTTCAACGGCGTTTCCACCGTTGGCATCTCTGTGGCAATATACTTCTCTTTCGCAGTTTGTGTCTCCATTTTCTATAATAGTATAACTATAATTTATTTTTGTGCAGTTAGAAGTCCAGCTATAATGGAGCTGATAACATTCCATATTTATAGTAAACTTCACATAATTTACATGTGACGGCGCATTAGATACAAATGGATCTATTTCTAAATCAGCTGCAAGTTATCTATATATTTCAGCTCAAATATTTCCTATGACAAAACTTATACCCATAGGTAGTACAAGTACAGTGTAAGTACCTAGAGAGTTCCCCATTTCACTTCCAAACTTGTATTCATATCTTCAATACATTTTCTTAAACTCTGTAGTCTCACGTTCTTCGACAGATTAGTCCTTATAGTGCAGCGGATACGTGTCAAAAATAAGTCAAGTTGTGGGTTTTGTGGTAACAGCACCGAAATTGGTGTGTATGAAGTTGAAGGCGTACCTGATGATTTAAGATATAGTGCCAAGCCGAATTATCCCTGGTACGCATATAGGGGAAATTCAAAATGGCCGCCGTCTATTTATTGACCTATCTTTGTGAATAGTTGACATACAAATATAAACAAAGTGCCTTTTTATATAGTTTCTAACATGGTGAATCCAATGGTGATATTATGCATATCCAACTGTGGTAGTACAGTAGCCAACCTATGAACCACCCGATTAACCAACACAAACGAAAAAATCATGCATATACATTAACTGGCTAACTTCAACTTTTAAACACAGATCCCACTGTGTTGGTAACCAGCCAATGCCGGTTGACATAAATAGGCTTAATGACGGTAATGGTATTTCAAACACACTGACACGTAATCAAGCTACATGACATGCATCATGCCGCTTGAAGTGTTCTGCCGGTCGTTTTGCAAGGATCGACCAAACTTCAGCTGCGACTAGTGATGCTTCTGTGGGATATCCTTATATGAGGCGACAAAGTATTGGCAGAAATAGCCCTGCAGCAGAGTGTAAATGTTTCTTTTGTGACACTGCACCTCTGCATCATGATGCAATGTCACAAAACCCACACAACGTGTTAAGCAATGACCACAACCCAAGCTCAATAACTGCCCATGGAGCTTTTCATGGTATCAATCCTCCAAAACAAAGTGGAAGTGTCCGATGGATTAAAACGTTACAAATCCAATTTCAATCGAGTATGCCCAAGAAGGAAATACCACCACTTCCTGAACCTTCCACAAATTTGACGCATGTGACCGTGAAAATGAAATTGCTAACCATCCCTCCTGTGGATGGTACACTCACAAGTGATGGACATCTTATTAGATCTGCTATCGAAGAGGAGAAGAAGTGGCAAAACACTACACTACATATCGGCTTGTAAACGTAGAGGTCCAAACTATTGATGATCCCATCACGTTGGCTGCATTCCATGTTAATGCAAAACAACCACCTGCCCAAGGTGGGCATGTTGGGGACAGAGGCACTTGTCCGTACTCCACAACTTCCTACTCCAGACACCTGTGGATGGCGCAAGAGTGCCACACAAGGATGGGAACCATTGTGGACATTACTTCCAGAAGCAGCTGTATTCTGTTCTGAGTTGCTACGATGTGGATGCAAACAAGGATGTAGGGGAATGCGCCAGCGTGTCAAGGCTGCTCTGAAATGTACATCACTATGTCATTGTGGTGGCAACTGCGATCACAATGACTCAAACTAAGTGCTGTCCAGATATTACAGGTACGTACAGTTACATGATTTTATTGTTCTGGCTGAGAGAATGCGAGCTATTGGTACATAAGTAGGTAGGTATATGTACATTGGTACATCGTTTTTATTTTCAGAGGTTTTCTCCCGACATCCCTGATTGTAACATCCCAGATTCAACAAATTTATGTAGAACTTTCGTCCACATGTAATAATTTAGCAAGAGAGATAAATATTTATCTAAATATTAACAAAATCCTCATCATCGGAACCATCAGATATGAACCAAGTTGGAAAAAAAACTGCAACAGCACCATATACTACAAATTCCTCTTTAGCCCTTTGCAAAACTATTTTGTATTGTTTATTTTCTACAGAATATGGATATAGCACTTGGATGTCAAATATGGATATGGCACTTGGATGTCAAAGTCACTTACGGTTTTCTATTGGGATGCAATTTGTACCTTCAAAGCATTTTTGAAGGCCGCAGCACCACCTTACCGTATTGTTTTAACATATGAGGCATTTCAAAGAAAATTGTTAAACTGATTTCTATTCGGTTTAAGCTTGATGGTGTTAGCTTAATGAAATTCCGTCGTGGAATATGAACGACTTATACAACCTTGAAGTTTATAATCACATTTCAATGAATGTCCATCTTCAGGTGACGAATTTCCTTATATGGCAATGCCACATTGATAATCTAGTGGTATTTTCTTCACCGCATGGTGACGTCAACGTCTGATTGACCTGTTGTGATGGGCGTTATATCCACTGGACGTACTTTATTAGATATGCACCAACTAGTAAATGTGCGCAGTAACTTCAAACATCTCTCGCGGAACTTACGACGAAACAAACCGTAGAGAAACGGGTTCACGATCGGCGGACTGATGTAAAGTTGTACCGATATGTAGTCTAGCAATGTCGAAGGCCATACGCCGGTTATATTGCACAATACTCGTAGCTGTAAACAATAATCATGGAAAGAAAATTCATTAAATGCAGTATTTAAGGCAATGCAGCCATATACGTTCATCTTTTAATATCATACGTTCATCGTGTGATAACATACGTCCATCATGTAATAACATACGCCCGTCACATGCGACGTAAAAACATGCGATGTGAAAAACATGTCTCAGTAAAAACAATTAATGTGATAACGTTTATTTCGTGGATGAGTAAAACCGTACGATGTAAAAAACATAACGTTCTATTTTCATGAATGAGAAAAAAACGTACGTTCTTTTCCATTCAGAAGTAGAAACATAATGATGTAAAAATGTACGTTCCATTTCCATGCGTTAGTACAACACATTATTTTCGTATTTGCGTATGCATGATTTACATTACTGTATAATGTAGAGGATAGGTGTGGCGGTCTCTTCAACCTGTAGAAAATATGTTTATTCGTATCACGATATATTATAGATTTTTCAATATGTTTAATCGTATCAGGATTTGTTATACATTTTACTATATGTTTATTCGTACCAGGATATATTATAAATGTTACAATATGTTTATTCGTATCAGGATTTATTTTACAATACGTTTATTCGTATCATGATATATTATATATTTTACAATATGTTTATTCGTATTAGGATTTATAAAGATTTTACAATACGTTTATTCGTATCAGGATATATTATAAATTTTACAATATGTTTAATCGTATCAGGATTTATTATAGATTTTACAATATGTTTAATCGTACCAGGATTTATTATCAGATAGATTTTACAATATGATTAATCGTATCAGGATTTATTATAGATTTTACAATATGTTTATTCGTATCAGGATTTATGAAGATTTTACAATATGTTTAATCGTACCAGGATTTATTATCAGATAGATTTTACAATATGATTAATCGTATCAGGATTTATTATAGATTTTACAATATGTTTATTCGTATCAGGATTTATGAAGATTTTACAATAATGTTTAATCGTATCAGGATTTTTTTATGGATTTTACAATATGTTTAATCGTATCAGGAGTTATTATATGCTTTACAATAATATGTTCATTCGTATCAGGATTTATAATACATTTTACAATATGTTTATTCATATCAGGATTTATTTTATAATATGTTTATTCGTATCAAGATATTTCTATCATGGTCGATAAGATTATATACCGGCCTTCGGTCAGTGTTCTCTTCTCGAACGTCCAATATCATGTGTATAGTCTGTTCGTGTTTTGGACGTGGTTGTGTGCTATGTAACTGCATGTATATTACGCTAGATTTTTGTCTAAGTGTACATTGTGAACGATAACAAAATGAAAAGTCAAACGACATATATAAATTTAAAATTGCCCTCCCGTAGAGTACCGTACTAAACGCTCACCCCGTAAGGACAGATGGTAAATGCATAGACCACGGAGATAGCAGCCATCAGGTGGGAGAACTCTGCGGGCACACCTTTGATCATATCAATCATAATCTGATACTCCTCACGGTTCCTCGGACAGACGATATCTATTCTGGCCCTCATTTTGGACATACACCGGTAGACGACGACGTTACACGTTAACAGAACAATCCCCAGAAGGAAATTCTCGAATAGCGACCACAGATGTATCGCCTGTATCAAACCCACGGCGACGGTACTCGCTGACGAAGTCGATTCACATCCATACTGCCAATTTCTATTTTCGTCGCTAGCGTCACAGGACCTTTGATTTATCCGCAGACATGTGAGTTCAACCGCCGAGATTCCGGCGCTGTATGTCAACACAAATACCGTACTACCAGCTACTTTGGGGAAAGTCACGATGTTTTCGTAAAAGAATGCTTTCTTTATGCTGATAAAACGCTCTATGCTCATACCGACCACGATATATCGCGAAAATCGTAAGCAGGTCGACAAAAGGAAAATCGATACAAAGTAAGAGTACTCCCCTCGGAATAATTCCCGCCTGACATAGGTGATCGCCCAGATCATCTGACCGGCGACTATGAACATCACATCTGTACAACACAACAACATAACGAGGGCATACGGGACTCTTGCGCTGGTAACATGCCGTTCCTTCTTATGACTGACGAAAAACAGAATGAGTGTAAGAGTATTCACACAGGCACCGATGGAAAAAGAAGGCACTAAAATCACCCGGTGGAGATTGTCATGGCAACTCTGTCTATGGATCGCCGAATTGTCATTAAATAAACCTCCTGGTGGATAAAATGGCTGACCAATACACGTCATTGTATCTCCACTTTCACCGATATTACCCATTGGTAGTTTTTTGTCGACGTCGTATGAACTTGATGGGAAACAAAATCGCAGTCTCGTCCACTTACCACTGCGTGATGTTGCTACGCACGAACATCATATTGTTTCTATGTGCTGACAAGCGGCATTGTTGTAAGCGATTTAGTACATCAAAGTCTGCAAACGTATTATTCAATATAGTTGGCAAACTGACGTATATCCAACGGAACGGCAATGTGATACATTGCCCAGCCAAATAGTAACTTTCCTTTCTTCCTATACTAGCGTGCGTTTGTATACTGACACCGCAAAATTATCTTTTTCAGAGAGTAATCTCAGTGATCATATTAAGTACCTTAAGAATGGTAAATGGATTACCAGCTTCTATTCGCAGAGATTAGCAATACGATCCAATATGATTTCATGACGTTAACATTCACTAAAATAACAAATAATGAACCCGAAGCTGTGTAAGTAACGGTTGTTATTCGTTCAGCAGATCACCCGTACCGAGTCAGAACGATAACTGACAACGCCACCATTAATTACTTTGACAATGTTTTTTTTCTCTTTCCGTCTTCATTTCTAGTGATTAATAAAAAAGAATTGAACCTCCTTCACTCTCTGAACAAATTGACCAAAAACCTTCGACGTTAATTCGATAAGAAGTGTCAACTGACAGGTATTGTGGTGAGTTATTCCACGGAACCGTTTCCCTTGTCTCTAAGTTAATTAAAGGCTCTATCACAGGACTGAACTGGAGTTGTTAGCACAATGTTATTCGGTGTGTAGAGTATGATCCTTGTATGCGTTGTATGTGGGATAAGATTACTACTCTTGAAGAAGAAACCTTTCAAGAAATATAGGCACGTCCCCATCAATTTCCATTGTACTGTTTGAGTTGCAATTACTTCTTCTGCTCGAGGATAGAACGCTAGAATTTATTATTGTCATTTTATCATTAATTAAGACAGACATTAACAAACAAGTTTCTGTTTGAAATATAGCTGTGGTCAGTGAATCTCGGGAGAGTTTGTTTGTATTATTAGATGTGAGATTTCCAGTGGTTCATCATGATGGTAGTCGTTTAGCCTTAAGTTAGTGAAACATTATAATGGACAATATTCTATGAATGTTTTTCTCTTTTGCTTACACGATATTTTGCGAGTTGAAAAAGAAACCTCGTTGTTTAGGGTTCTATGTCATAGCGGTGTATTCATGCTCACGCTGCCGTAGAGGTTTATCCTCGACAAAAGATTCAAATTGTGTAAACTAAACTTTTTCACTGGAACAGAATACAAGTAAGAGGAAAATATAACATTCAGAGTGGAGAATATAATATTCAGAGGGAGGAGAATATATAATATTCATATAGAAGAGAATATAATATTCAAAAGAGAATAGAATGTTACATTTAAATGGAGGGGCATATAATATTCAAGAGAGGAGAATATAGGCTAATATGCACAGAGAGAGAGAGAGGAGAGGGGGTCTCGGAGAACATAATATTCATATAGAGGAGAATATAACATTAAAGAGAGAGGAGAATATAATATTAAAGAGAGAGGAGAACATAATATTCATATAGAGAAGAATATAATATTAAAGAGAGAGGAGAATA
>JAODAG010329059.1:0-10956 GCA_027574785.1 Orphnurgus asper | reverse complement strand
GATTAAACATTACGACCCCAAAAGTCACGCAGGAAACATGCCCCGCGTGTGTGCGTAAACCCTTTCCCTGCTACGGCCGTACATACACGGTGTGCTAAACTTGACAGTGGGAGGGGGTGGTAGGGAGAAAAACTGATTCCCCAAAATCTGGCCAAAATCCCAACACTTTAGTTCACATGGAGTTTGACTGTCTTTTCATAATGCACCTACCATATCAAATTGTGGAATAAATTTTACTTAGGCCTATATAAATATTTCAGTCAATGATTTTACCGCATTTTTCCGTAGTTAACGACCATCTCAAGGGCTACCAAGAGCCGATGATTACACATGTAACGTACTTTCGCAATGGCAAGGAGCATAGGAGAGGACGACAGGAGAATTAAATTAAGAGAGCAACAATTTTATCGACCCTCGATGACATTAATGGAAAAAAATATATAAATCTCAGAGTTTACATACGATATCAGCCCTTTGAAATACAAACCAACTCCACTCACAATGACACTGCGGCAGAGAAGAATGTTTTTCACTTTATAGAAGCCATCTTTAAATCTTCACTACATTCATGATTGGGTAATAAACTACCTATTTGTAGTTCCTATTAATTACTTCTGCCCAAACCTTTTACTAATTGGACAACCATGCACGACTAAAGTATTTTCCAAGACTTCTAGACTTTCATAGGATAAATGTATTAATTTAATGCTTCATATTATCATTTCTCTTCATTTCTTGTCACAAATTGTTCTGATTTAATAATATACCCTGGTGGTCAACGTATCACATGTGTGTGTGCATCGTTCTGCAATATGGGTATTAAGATATTAACCTCAAATGTTCTTCAACAAAATTGTGGCAATGCATTAATATTCACAAGCTTACATCAGAGATCCGTTTTACTCATGAGGTTTGTCTCTATACACCAAGATCCATATCTATCCTATCTCTAGAATCTTTCCATCTTGCATCAAAAGAGGTCAGCAGCAGCGGGCCGACGATGGATTTCATGCAGTGCGACCATGCACGTAAACATCTTCCTACCTCAGAGCAAATTTGCAGATTTTACTACCCTCTTTTCCCCCGTGGGTTGAAAGACTGCAACATAACAGGGCCTTCAACTTGTCTTGCATCGTGACATCATTTCAACATGCACATTCAAATGTATCTATGAATATTCAAATTCCACTATGAATATTCAAATTTTCTATGAATATCAAATTTTTACAGGCATTTAGCATATGAACTAATTTATGTCCGCAGTTATTTTTCACGGTGGCTATAATACTAGAATCATGAAAGTCCACAATGCGTCCTTTATATAGCCCTGTTTATTTCTCTTCCACTCTTTCGGTTTGTCGTCTTGTCAGTCTCGATACGTTCTGTTTAAAACTAGCCAGGTGTTTCCGATGTAGCAAAAATTAACGCAAACAGAATCGAATAAACACTATTAATAGCTGCTGCTACATACGGCATTACGGGCTTGCTTATTTACCATGACTAGCGGGAGAGTACGTACAACTTTTGGCTACCAACAAAAACGATATTGGCAAAGAGAAGTTAAAAATAAAATAAAAACAAAGTACAAGAAAAGATGAAGAAACCTTTAAACTTTAAAAACTAAAACTTTTTAAAATAATATTATCGAGATGGGATAAAGAGTTGATATATCAGAGCTGTGTATTTTTTTTTGTTTTTTTGGTATTATTTAATTTATTGTGAGTTAAAAATATCTTCCTTTGTTAGCACACCAAGGAGAGGAACGGATCGCATAACATTACATTAGAGTTATAATACACTTCTTTTTCATTAAAAATCATTGCACTCTTGCGTTCCTAACGTGGAACCTTCACGACTTCTGAACGTAATAATAAAACAGACCACTGATAAAATGAGGTAAAACTTATAAATAAGAGTAAAAAGATCGTAAGAAACGTAACATAGAGGGGGAAAAAAAACCCGGGAAAAACGACGATGACATGTGGGTCCTAGCCTGTGGCTAACGATCTATGCGGAACCACTGTTAGGTGACAGATGTATCAAGTATTGTCTTAATGTCTTAAAATTGCCGAACACTTTACAAGGTGTGTTTACAAAATGATTAAAACCTTAAAAAAGAAGATATAAATAGATATATGCACAAAATGGTCTTTTGACAGGTTCCAAAAAAAACAAACAATAAAATAATATTAACAAAGAAGAGCGCTGATCCGAGGTGGACTTTTGCAGGCAAATTACTACACCGCCCGAGAAAATTTTGATTTACCCTTCGATACTGACCAAGGAATTGATAATAAAAGATAATCCACTCATTTCATCAGAGGTGATATTGCCACCACACCCCCATGAACCTGACCCCCCTCCCCCCACCACTTTTTGTTTAATGCCCAGACATGCATCACCATGTGGTACAGAGTAGGAGTCCTCACGGTCTCGCAACCGTCGACCAGCAGCAACCGTGCATCCGATGATTGATGCCCGCCCCCCCCACACATCCACACAACAAAATATTCCGAGACAAGATTCCGCCGACTTTCATCGTGGACATCGTTACTTTTACTCCCGGTAATAAAACAGACTGAGGCAAACCCCAAATCATTCTTCTTCCCCATTACTAGCATCCTACAACCAGCGACTCCTCACCCCACCCCCGCCCCTCCTCTTGCTAACAACTGCCCACACACATCTCAAATACCAAAAGCACCCTATTCATTGTGAATAATTTTCATGGAAGAAGCTGTCGGTAGTTCTCACTACACTGAGAGAGAGAGAAAAAAAAATAGCACACCATGCTTAAAAATCAAGGTTACACGTTCCTAACCTTTATAAGAAAATGACAAATAGATAGAGAATATTATGCAAGGGGATTTTGTCTTCTTTTTTACCAAGACGGTGAAGTTGAAAGAGATTTTCAAGATTACACAGTTGGCATAAAAATACGTCATAAAGTTATGCTGTCGTGCAAATTGGCTTTACAAGGATATACAAACAACTGACTAACTACCAACAAATTTACGCTAAAATTAATGCTTTTCCAATGTCCCAAATTGTAATATTCGGTGGTAGACCTCTGTCCTGGCAGTTCAGCATACCCACAGACTATGTTTTCATTCCCCCTTTTCATCAGGAGGCTTTCTTCCAGCTCCTGAGCACAAATGGACGCAGATATGAATGTCTTCAGTATTTGCGCAATCCCACGCCCAAGGAAATTTAATTCCGAGATTAATTTTTTTTCTCCGTACCATATTTCAGCATCTCACAGGGACGACGTGAACCTTTCTTGGCAAGCTACGAAAGTTCTTCTGAAAGGGTTCATCCATCCGGCTCTGAGAACATGGTGCCACTTAACTTATGTCCTGATGCGATAGACGCGAACGCCTTCTTCAATTTTTGAGTATCGTTATGAACCGCGGGGTTAAAAGCCTGTACAACAAACTCACAGCATGCCCTTTGCGCCAATTTTCGCCTGTGCGCTATAGAAAAAACTGCCCCACCTCTTAAGAAGAAAAGATTTTTGCCCTTTGAAATATTGATCTTTTTTATTTTGATAAGAAATCTATTCCTTACAAGGATAACCCCCAAGTCCATAATATGTTAACATCGTGAATATTCATAACCAAAAGGAGAGAAAAGTTGGCAAGATACTGCATTTTGGAAATCACAGATGAGAAGAGATATTTTGGAGGCAAAGCTAAGGGATAAAAGTAATATATGATAATATCCAAATGAAAGTAAAAAAACAGGTGAAAGATAGCATACATTCAAAGTTGAAACTCTAAACCGAATACAATGGCTTCCACCGACATTATGTCCGACCGAAGCACCAGTTCGTGTGGACTTTATTATGAAGGTTTTTCGTAACGTGACGGGGGCAAGATTGCGTTTAAAAGTTGGCCAATCAGCATGGCAAGTAGTAACACTGCTCTTCCTCATTCCATCGATGGAAACCCCCCACTAAGCAATTAAGCTGTCTCTACTTTTGTTCTCTCCATCCGTGAGGGCGGGGGTCGCGAGGAAACACGACGTGTCAAAAAGGTCGGTCAGTATGGCGTGTACCTGGCGTACGCTCCTCGATACAAACTTGCCTGGAGAAACAGAGAGAGAGAGAGGGAGAGAGAGAGAAGTGAGAGACAGAGAAAGAATTCTTTACCCACAAAGGTGATAATAATATATAAAATAAAATTAAAAATCTTAAAGCTCTAAGCTCCCACGATCACGGCTTATCGGGTATACCACCGCGGTATCGACGAAAGCAGTTGCTGGGTATACCATAGCCCCCGAAATAAAAAGGGGCAACACCGCATTGGCCAGAAGACGAGAGTTTTAATGAGTGGTGGGGCTAGCTGTCGAGATATTACGTCGACAGTTTTGTTTCTTTAAGATGAAGTATAGATATTCTTAACTTAACCTACTTTACACTCCGGAGGATTTTTTTGGGGGGGGCGGGGGCGGAAAGAGACTCGACATTCATGGCTTGGGAATGAAAATGTGCAGTCGAGCAGAAGAATTATCTCATTGACTAGCTAATGGACGTTGCCTCTGTTTTAAATTGTGTAAAAAAACCAAAAAAAAACACCACGATGACTGCTACTTCTACGAAAGTGTTTGTTACTGCTGCTAGTTTCCTTCACTTGATATGATCATTTCAACCGGCATGTAGAACTGCAGTTTAATAGATCGCCCTGTGTACAAGATATTTCACAATATAATAGCCATGATGGGGGTTTCTTCTCTATCTCTCTCCAACCCATCTCCTTTAGTAGTAGTGCATTTTAAACAAAGCCTCTTCAATTACTTCAAAGCCTCTTCAATTGGTCTGGTGTAACCTTTTGACACCTGTTGTTCGGTTTGAGTTGTGTTAAAAAGTTTCCAAACTTTGACCTCTATTGACCTCAAACAACCTTTGACCTCTCCCAAGAAAGATTTTTCTATTCACAAGGTTGGACCCACAGACCAAATATGAAGATGCCTAATATGTAGACTAGGGGTTATCATGTTGATTTTGACCTTTGTTGACCAACAATAAATCATTGACCTCCACCAAATATAATTGGTATTTGTACTCACTATGTTGTACCAACCTACCATACATGAAGTTTGAATTGCTGTATTTTGGAGTTGTTTACATTTGATATCCATTGACCTCAACTGACCCTTGACCTCTCGCTAAAAAGAATAAAGGTACCAAAGCAGTGTTTTGGGAGTTATCATGTTTACAAGCCAAGGCACCCCTACACACACTGACTTGGCCTCATAGATTTGCCTGCGGTATCGTGGAAAAAAAAAAATCTCTCGGTCGTTTCTTCTTGCACTAAGAAATCAATTTTATTGATAATCAAATTAAGATGTAAATGAAGTCCAGGGTTAGCTTCATTGATTCATATTCAAGAGCTGCAATGAAAAATATCCAAGAAGGTTACAATCATTTCCCCCAAATTGATCAAACTTGATTATCTTCAACTACTACTACTACTTCAATGAGGGGGGGGGGGATGTCAAAATATACTTTATACTTAATTGTTTAAGCGATATCCACCGGTAGTATATCTTTACTGCTTACGTTTACAAAGACATCCTGAACCTCTTGAAGAAATCAATATTGATTCATCTTACAAAGATGAGCTATAACAAGTGCGAGGGGTGGAATTAGTTATGGAGTTGGTTGTTGTTCAAGCGGTGCATTATGGATGTTTGCAGTAGGGTACAATGAATGATACCCATAAATGGTATATAATTGACCATTCTTCAAACTATTTCACTCATAAAATAAAGAATGTTATGTGTGGCTTGCAACTTCATTTGTTTCGTTTACGTGACACACAGCTTTTCCCACATGAATATACCTTTCAAAGTCGCATAAAGCTGTTTCCAGTATCAAATAATCTATTAAGTATGGAGCTCAGAATACTTAAAGATTGAAAGTAAATTTGAAGTTCACAATCTTAAAGGGTGATCCATGTTGTCTTTTCCTAAAAAAAAATAAGTAAGAGGGTTTGTTTCTTAACTAAAGCAGAGTTTATAAAAATCAACATTGGTGAGGTGCGGATCGATGCGCACAATAACATCTTAAGCTGGCAAGTGCTTCTATCTACATGAAAAGGCAGCGGGTGAAATAATCCAAGGGCCGAGAAATCGTTCTGAACGGCTGGCAGTAAGAGGTGCAATGTAAAGATGGCAAAGAAAGACATGGAGAGTAGTAGTAGTAGTATAGGGGTTGATCTTGATACCAATACTATAAAAAAATAATTTAGACAGTTATTATGCAAACTAAACCACCCGGACCACCCGATATGTAATTGTATGAAACTCATCGATTTTGGCGTTCAAGATGGACGGATCATCAGTGGTGTGATCGACTATTCTTGAAACAGACAGACCCTTTGAAACGCTTTAACGTACAAAATTTAATAGTTCACACATTTCATTGAGTGGCAGGAAAATACGTTGTCTTGGTCACATATTTTTGTTTCAAAATTAAATGTACATTGCATAACAAATGGCAAGCCAAAAGAATCGAAAGCAAAGTTTATCGCACAATTCAAACTAGTTTTCATATCAAAACTATGTTTGTTTCTTATTAAATTAATTATTCCAATTATATTTTTCCAAGGATAGATTGCTTGGGCTTCAATATCTTCTTCATTTTAAATATATTAAATTAAAATTTAAACTGGCAGTTGGGCATGGGCAACTGAACTGTAGTAGTGAGCCATACGGTATAATTATACTACATAATTATATTATACCATAAATATCGTGACTGTTAGTGTAGCAATGTTATTATTAAATTTGCTACTGTACAACCTCAGTACTACTGAGAGAACCATCCAAGCTTGGACTGAAATATTGATAGAAATTTTGACTTTTTGGAGGGGTGACACCTCGTGCCATGATGCCCAACTTGATAGAGTGTCGAAGGTCAAGCCTAAATCTCCAGGTATTTCAATAAGAAGTTAACTTTATAGGGGATACTTGACCTTTGGTCACAACATGGAATGAGTCGGAGGTGCCATTGAAGTATTTAGAGGGAATTTCTGTACCTCCTTGATACATATCGTTTCTCAGCCATTTGTTTCACACAGATAAATCAAACAATTTATAGATCAATAATCTACTGAAGATATAATAATTTTACAATTGCATTAATGTTCCATCTAACAGAAAGGTTTATGGAATTCATAACTGCCTCTACATAATTTTCCTGCACTCTGATTGGCCAACAACCAATTGAGACCAGTCTCGAATCATACTGGCCTAGTTTAAAATTGAGCATATCATTTATAAATCATTGTTAACAAACAATAAAAAATGGCAGGGGGGGAAAAATCCAAGAGTTTTTTTGTTTTCCTTAATCTCAAGCAAGTGTGGTGGTGGTGAAAGAACTTTGCCGGTAGGTTTCTTTCGAGTAGTTCTCTGCGAGACAACAGCTCGGAAGAGAAAAGAAATGAAAGGTGGAAAGACTGAAGGGATTGGCGGACATGTTAATACCACCATCAATATCCATACATTCAAATGCATATTCATCATACAGATCATTCAACTAATATACATAGCATACAGTTACTCATAGGTAGAGTGCAAGTGAGAATCCTATCTATACCCTGGTCTGAAGGACAGCCCCAATCCAATATGCAAAATAAGAGAGACAAAAAAACAACCTCAACTTCTTCAACTTGAAAAATTAAAAGTAATTTCGACGACTCATTTTCTTCAAATACCCTTTGCCTTGATGGTATGATGTTTTCATCACACCTCAAAATGGTCCACCTCTGCTAACGATTCATTTTAAATCATTGAGGTTGCCATGGAAACTGGAAAATCTTCTATGCGTCTACAATCAAAACATGATGCTTTTTTAATTTTTATTTTCAATTTTGTGTGTTAACTGTAATGAAGCCAAACAAATTCAGAGTGATTAAATAGTTTTTACATATTTTTATATTGTTTTGATGTGATAGGCCTACGGTGTTATCATGCTGATTTCCTAAATAGAGGGGTTGGCATCTGGTTCACAGGTTCATTCTTTGGCTAGTGAGTTGTTTTCATAGACAACTTTTTTTTGTACCACCTGGCATATCTACTCAACTATTTAAATTGATTTAGCAAACCACATTCTGAATGCAGCATTGACTACCATAATTGCCATAAGTTACCACGTGAATTAAACATGAATTACATCATGCAATGTTGTTGCAGATTCCATAACAATTATAGAAACACTATAATATCAATGGAGCAACACATTATGTGGATACAGTTTTTTGAAAAACGGTTCACAACTTGAATGCATATGATGATTTCACAGGTTCACAACTTGGATGCATAGGACTTCACAGGTGCACAACTTGAAATGCAGAGCAGTAGGTACGACAAATTCACAAGGTTCACGCTGTAATCAAAGGAACATCGACTAGCTGAAACCGTTGCACAAAACCAAGGCGGACACGTAGCAGGCGTTCACTGGCAGGCACAACAGGGGAGATAAACTCCAGGCAAGCGGTACAAAAATATCATGTACATTAAAAGTACTGTCAAGTTGATTACGGGGACATTTCTCGATATCTTCCAAGGTCTAATAATTTTTTCAATGTATTATTCAGGTTGTTTAGTTTTATTTAGCCATTGTTCAGTTTTTATACTTATCTATTATATCTATGTAATATAGGTATTATGAAGGCGATATGAAACATAACACATTTCACATGAGATGCCGTTTTTGCGGGATTTAGTCGATATATTCCTTGAATTTTCACAACTTTGATTAAGCGCTGGCGCCTCATCACTGGGTAACAGAATATTGGAAGGAAATTATGGCACAAACTGGCACTCGAACCTGTGGCCTAATATTCCTTCTGCTATGCCGTTTCCCGCTCTCCCTTGCTAATTATGGCGAGGCTGCCAGTGAGATGACGATGGTGTAGTTCTCTACTTTTGAAGTCGAAATCGTATCTGCTTTGCCCCCCCCCCCCTTTTTTTCTAGGGCTCGTTCTGACTAATAAATCTGTCTAATAGGTCAGATAAACATAGAGTTCAGTAGCATCCGAATGTTGCCCTGAGGGCAGATTTGATAAACGGCCCCTATAAACCCTTTCAGGGGATGAGCAGGCAGTGCGGTTGAAGTTCATCAGAGTTTGATTATTTACACGCGGCACGTTCTAATCGACACCGTAACTTATCGGGTAATAACGATCCTCACGAAAAATAAAAATACATACACACACGCAGGAAATGAAGAGAGAGAGTGAGAGAGAGAGAGAGAGAGAGAGAGAAACAGTGAGTAGAGGATGCAGCAGAAGGAGAAGAAGAAGAAAACACGGCAGGATGAACTAAAACCGAGGCTTGTGAGCCCCGAGGGTGCTGCTGCCAGTGCTACTCACGACGGCGTGCACATCGCGGCGGTGTAACCACCACTGCAAGACGGGAATTTACCGTCACACGGCAACAACGAGGCATATCAAAAGGGGACAAGTGTTTCACCACCACGATTTGAATGAGAGAAAATGAAAAACGTTTAAGGAAAAAACAAAAAAGACTCTTTGAACTTTACCCGCGCTATGGAAGGGTATCTTACTCCGTAGGCTGCCGCTGCAGGTCCGATGGCCGCCGCTGCCGCCGCCGCGTGGTAAGGATCCGCCGCGGCCGCCGCGTAGTCCCTGGCGTACGGGATGGCGTACGCCGCAGCCGCGGCAGCCGGGTACCTGCTGAGGTAGCTGCCGTACGACGCTGCTGCTGCACTCTGTAAGAGAAGATCGTTCTGCGTTTTGGGTGGTGGAAGGGTCCCGTGGTGGTGGTGGTGGTAGGGGGGGGGGAATGGGGAAGGGGAGGTCATGAATGGGTCACGTAAGATATTGGAGAGAGAAAGAGAGGGTGAGGGAGAAAAAAAGAAGAGAAAAATGGATGGTTAGTAACCACGGTCATGCTAGAACATGCACAATTCAACCATATTAAGATTATTACAAGTTGTTAAATCCCCAAATGGTCTAAATATATAGAACAGCATGCAACCCTATGGTCTCGTCCTTGACATTCACGAATCAATCACGATATTTGTTACCGAAACGCACAACAGTAATATGTGAATATAATTGAGAAGCCACACACCGGGTGTAACCCTCTACCAGCACAACGTTCTTACCAACAACTGTGTTTTTAACGGTCGTTTCAAACTTAAGCAGGGTAAATGCCGAGGTACAATAACCATTTTAGAGCAAGCACCGTACTCTATATTTTTGTCTTGAAAAGAATAAATATTTTTCCATTTTCCATCTTCATTAGTTTCAACAAGACCTTGGTCCTTGCGATTTAATTAATTAGCTGTGATGATGTAATTGCCCCCACCCAAATAACAACTCCTTTCTCATCATTTATTAATTGAGAAATTTCAAACCTTTAAAAAAGTATTGTTTCTAACTATGCTAGAAAAGTCCAACCAGAATTTCCAAACTTAAGTATTCTTGCATGCATGTTTTTAGGTGTTCTACTTCGCACTGCAGTCAGCCCACTCAAGAGAGATTCTTCGTCAAATTACAGAAAGAAATTCGTCGTAGCCAATGTTAAATAGCATAACAGAGGGCAACCGTTTGTTTTATTTAAAAAGCACTGCTGACTGGGAGAAATTGATCGGATTGTACGGGCAACAGCACAGATCTGTCTCAGGGGAGGGGGAATGTTTAGCCCTGGTAGATCCTGAGAGATTGTATGGGGGGTAAAATTAAGAACTAGGTTCTGGGGAAGGGTCTAAGGGTAATGGGTAATTGTCCCCTTCTCCTTTTGTGTATAATTAATGGTGCTTAGCTACTAACTGGTGATATATTTTTTTATAACTTTTGAAGTTAAGTTACTCATGTTTTCCCCTCTCCCATGATTTGCACTTATGAATATGGTCGCATACTGAACTATTACTTCAACTAAAACCTACTTTGAAAATTTGAAAATGTTAATAAACGATTTTTGAAT
>JAODAG010329037.1:0-10957 GCA_027574785.1 Orphnurgus asper | reverse complement strand
GTATGTGTGTGTGTGATACACGGTTTGAAATGATAGATCTAGACATCTAGATAGATCTAGACACTTCAAAAATGATTCGAACTTATTACATATGATTTATGTTATGTATTATGCATTGGCTAATATACTGGTTCTTCACGGTATAGAGTAGTGAGGTGTTACATTAAGGGGTTGAATTACTTCAGTTAATCGTAGCTTCGTCATTGAAAGGATCTTGAACTAACTGAGTGATAATGGTTGCATTTCTCTGATCTCATAAATCACCCGTGCCGAAAGGGTCCACTGCATATGAAAGCACTGTAATATTGCGTAATATTGCATATATAATCCTGGATTTGTGCTTACGGATGCCACCTGTTAACAGTTTGATTGCTTTCTCTTTCCTCAAACGACTGTACAATTGAGTACAGCGAGAACGCTAGAAAAACAACCCACCAGACCGATGGAGTATGCAGCAATATCGTCAGCGATCTCCGTTTTCACCATACTTCTCCAAATTTCTCGTAAACTCCTCATTCCAGACCAGAAAGATGAACATTAAGCCACCTGTACATTTGCGGTTCCTTAGACTTGTCACGTTCAACACATCCCCTACTATAGCTCCCCATATTTCTGGGTTAGCACAAGTGGCTTCCAAAAGCGACTCGAATTTAACGTAATGTTTTTTTATTTTTTTATTTAACATAACACAGAGGCATATATATGCTTAACACCGTTCTTTTAAATGACATGTTAAAGCAGGAGAGGCTTTCGGCACGGGTGCATAAATGACCTCTCTATATGTTTATAACATATGACCATGTGTGCTCTGTGCTAAATTCTTGAGACTGCTGATGCATTGTTATTTATTGTTCTGTTACCTTAATTTAAACAATCGAAATAAAAAATGACGTCTCGTTAACATAACATGGTGTCTTGCAGTGGGATATTTCCTCAAAATGGAACGTTTCCAGCGGCCAAAATCTCTCAGCTTGGAGGGCAATGTCTCAATGGAGGAAGTGGCGACAACGGTTTTAATTTGTTTTAACCGCGACCATGACCAATAAAAAGTACGATCAACTGCAATGTAGTATCTTATTTCATGTAATGATATGAAGTGTTTAACACATTTACGTTCGAAAACGATGATGACAAGGGTAAAGTGAACCAAGTACACCGGTAAATCTTGTCCAGAAATGTAGGGTACAGAAGTTTGGAACGAAGGTATCGATGACAGTACAGAATTCTTTTCCGGGAACATTGGAGATGAGTCAACAAACCAAGAAGATTGGCAGGTAACATTAAAACTTGAATATATGCCAATCACACTCATATTGGGCACTGGTGCCAATGACATTCCAATGACTTTAACACCCACTAATGCAATACTCACTGACTACGAAAGATAATTGTAATGGGTAAATGCATAATGCCATAAGAATAATACAACCCACTGGAATTCATTGTAGCTGATGCTGAGGCACAACCACTGCTCGGTGTCACGTTTTGAAAGCCTATCATTAGTAAAACGAATTGCCAGTATATTCAAGTAGATCCGGTTAAGCTGACTGATGAAAGTGCCGACTTACGCACTTTTAACAGTCCATTTGGTCGTTACAATTATTTCGCGTTTGCCATTTGGTATCAACAGTGCCCCCGAGGTGTTTCACCGTACATGATTTATTTTATGGATTGGAAGGAGTTACCACTTACATAGATTACATACTAGTATATGGACGGTCAAAGAAAGAGCATGATGATAGGATCTCATTGGTCCTCAAAAGGGCAAAGGAAAGACACCTTACCCTAAATTCATCAAAATGCAAATTTGGATTGACTACAATCAAGTATATTGGGCATGAGTTAACTCCCGTACACGTTGATGAAAGCAAGGTTGAAGCAGTAAGAAATAAGAGCAGTAAGAAATGTAAGAAATATTTCTGGGTATGGTCACTTACCGTACCTTGCAAAGTTTATTCAAAGTTTATCTACAGTGGCAGAACCACTACAAGCACTAATGTGCTCTAACGAACACTAACGTCGATTGGCACTGGGTAGAAAGCCACGAAGAAGCCTTCAGTAAGTTAAAGCGACTTATCACAACATCATCAGTTCTCAGTTACTATGATGTAAGTGAACCAGTAAAACTCTCAGTTGATTCGAGTCAGGGTGGGTTTGGAGCAGTCATCTTACAGGATGATAAGCCCATAGCTTATGCATATCGGGCACTAACTGCAACGGAGAGGGCATAAACCCAAATTGAGAAAGAGATGCTAGCTGTTGTACATGGTTATGAACGATTCCACTAGTATAACAATGGGAAGAAAGTGGAGATTGAAACTGATCACAAACCCTTAGAATCGATCATGAAGAAACCACTGTTTTTATTTCATTTTAATAATAAGGAATACCGGTACTTGTTATTGGTTGACTATTCTTAAATTTGTTTGCTGAACAGTAACACTACCAGTGCTAATGTTATTCTGCATATCAAATAGATTTTTGCAAGACACGGCGTGCCTGATGAGGTGATGTCAGTTAACGGCCCATAATTTGATTGTAGTTATGTTCATCCAAAGCACCCAATATCGTTCCCAATCCACTCACAAATTTGACATAAATAAAATATAGGCGGACCTGCACTGGTTAATGGTGGAGCTGTCCTCCATGAGAGACATATGTAACTTACGATTCCTCTGATTGCTTTCTGTATCATTCCAACGGAATATAAAACTTAGTCACTCTGCTCAGCAGGTGTATATCCAATTTCCAAACAATATCGGATGTCCCACTTTGCTATGGAGATTGTGGGATCTCAACGTTTCTTATGCCCCATTTCATGAGTCACGACGGGAATACTTTGTGTTCCGAATTAAACTTGTCTGTGGCTGATCGACAATTTTATCAATAAACTTTGGAACAACGTTACGATTAAGCGTCGGATTGAAGTCTTCGGGAGCGGTGTACTCAATTGTTCAGTCGTTTGAGAAAGAGCAAGCAATCAAACTTTTAACACAAGGTGGCATCCGTAAGCAGAAATTTTTAACATGTGTTAGAGTGTTATAACATACGGGCATATATATGCAATCTTTTACAGGGCTTTATATGCAGTTATCCTTTTCGGCACGGGTGCGCAGATTCACTAGTTTGTTCATATGTTATTCATGTTTAAGCATTTATTGTAACACTGTGAAATCTGGTGTGTTAATTTTCAAACAAGGGTTCAGGATTCATTGCTTGCTTGGTACTTGTTCAATATAATACATCAGGGTATCATCAGGGACCGTGCAGCAGTTGTGTAAGTGGGGTAGGGGCGATGAAATAATTACGATACATGACATTGTAAGGTATAACGGCGTGTTGTCTGGGGCCTGCTCAAGGGTCTTGGAAAATTTCAAAGATTCGGCATTGAAATTGCATTGTTTAAAATTTTAATGATAGTGATATAAGGAAGATCAAACATGATCAGGCATGACAATTTGTCTGATTATACTATTTAAGGTAAGTACATGCAGTCAATGACTTGCATAAGACACAGAACAATTACAATTGAATTATTAATTATCAATTATGCAATTATTCAAATATTATTATAATTAATACAACATATATAAATAATGTTTCTTTCTTCATTGCACTTCCCGCAAAGAGTGGGAATGGGGTGGTAAATGGGCCAGTTGTTCCCCGCTCCCTTGATCAAACAATGCGTAAGCAGAGAACTACCGGTATGGGGTGTACAACACAAGTGGCTTCACACCTTGACTTTTCTGGACCCGGTGCCTTTGGACAAGGGGGTGGAGAACTAGTAGCCTATGTGTATTAAAGAAATAGTAATCTCCAGGATTTGCTCATGAGAGCTCTGCCCAAAAGCATCAAAAGATTATGGATGGTATTAGGATTGTATATCAGATATTACACAATTCATTGGGCTACTAGTTGTTCCTAGTAGGATATTTCTATTATACTCTAGTATATAGGATATTTATTTCTTTTAGTCTCTAGTAGGATAGCCTACTTCTATGTTATTACATGTTCATGTTATACAGAGGGTGAGTAAATGTTGAGTAAATACCACTAACAAATGGCAAGGGAGAATACCTCTCCCCATCACCCATTAGAAACATACTGGAAACATGTAGGCACATAAAAGTAAACTTTGCAGTATATTAGAGGTGGTTGTCATTGGTGGAGGGTAAACATGGTCCCTCCTTCGTTTATGGTTTCATGAGTTTGCTAAATTTATATTATTCAAAGGAACTACAGTTGACGTATGACTTTCTGTCTATATCATAATAACCTTTATATATTCAATATCGATACTGCTAGACAGATCCACATACCAGCCTCCTATATTGCAAATTGTTAAAAATTAAGTACAAATAACAAGCACGAAAACATACCTTTCAGTTCCAGTTTGTTAGTGCTTTTCAGTTTCCTTATTGCTGCTTTGCAAATATACTTAGATAAAATAAATATGACAATGTCATTTATCGGGTTCTCAATATGCACACCTCACTTCTCCCTGTTTCTAATGTTGAATATATAGTCTCTCATTCATTTTTATCCGAAGAAAAACAATGAAACAAAATTGAAAGCAATTACTAATGAACGGAGGTTTATAAAGAAATTATAAATTTTCTGCAAAGAAAACAAGTGGTGAAACTAAAACACTTATTAAGGCCATTGCCAAATCTGGGTAACAAATTCCATAATTTCCAGATTTTCACCCAATAGATTGACCATAAACTAAAAATAAACCGAAAATATTGCACATAAACTTCCAACATATAAGCACTCAGGGGAGGTGACACCATCTCCTGAGATCCTTCCTCCAGGTCACAGTTCCCCTCTATACTCCAGTATTTGCCACTACTCAAATTATCACCCCACAGTCTCTGACACAGATCTGACACACCTCTGTACTTATAGACTGGATGTAGTAGATTGGATAGAATATTCGGTAGGCTACATAGTAGATTGGATGGAATAGACTGTATATAGTAGACGGGATGCAACTTATCATTAGGTTGATCGAGTGTGTATATGTAAGGACCTATTAAGAGATGGGTAAGCAGAGCGAATCCGAGGCATAACAATTGATGTCTCTTTCCTCCCAAACATGGGGGATTTTCCATCCCGGGAAACCGTAATTCGGAGGCCCCTTCAGCATATGTGTGCTATTATCAATGCCTGGTAACATAGTTGGTTTGACAAAACTGAAAATACCTGGACTACTTATGTTGATGTTACAGCAAACCAATATAGCTGCAGTCTTCGGCCTGTAGCTGGAAGAGTATTTTCTTTTGGTACCATTATCTTTCTGCTCTGACCTCAGTCTAGGTACTTTGATTGATGGCTCTGAAGAGATATTTGCTGTGGTCCTTGATCTGAAATAATGAATATAAAATGGAATAATGATTAATAAATAACTCATGACAAGGAGCTACATTACTATAAATTGACTGTCAATCAGTGACCATACTGTAGCTTTGAGGCCTACCCCATCTCTTAAAAAAGCATGTCATTACACTTTATCGGCCTCTTCTGGAAGTCTACGGACCACAGTTTTGTGCTCAAAAGTGTGGTTGTCACTCAGACGTACCCTACCTCCACTGACTGGCCTTGCTCACTTCTGCCCACCACAACAGTCATTTTTCTGGTCAAAGTAGGTTATCACTAAGTACTCTGGAGATCTGGAGCTATGATTGATGTGCATGCACTCGGTATACTGTAGGTTTGTGATATTAACCCGCAAGTAAGCAGCCCGTTGCTGTTGTAAGTATAAGCTATGCCTGAGAGAATAATGTAACACCTACTTTTTCACTTGATAGTTTATTTACTGGGTGACTTGGTTAACTGTAATCTTCCCTGAGGCACTCTATAACATAGAATAATCTTAAAACAATCAACACAAAGGTCTGGTGAGTAAAAACAGAAGGCAATGACAAAAAGACAATTATTAAGAAAAGAATGAATGAAAGATATAGACAGAGGTGAAAGTTACTTCACCAAACAAAACAAAAACGTAAAATAAGCATATTAAACTTCGGTACTATTGTTGCAGTCGACGGGATACACAAAGAGGGCCGACTAGATTCATGTTATATAGTGTAATATTCATAATAGTTTTAAAATGTTTGTATGAGTAAGATGGATGATGGCAGTAGGGAATGAGGCAATGACTCTGAAAGACAATACTTTGGCAATTAATCCACATTGGGTTTTGAAGCCGGTTAATCTTTACAGTATAGGCCAATGTCATGATCAAGTGAATGTGTTAGTCATACTTTCAAGCCTAGTAGGTCAAAGTTAGTTTTGTATAGCATTACCCTAGTCTAGTAAACTATGTTATAGACTAGCATAGGGTCCTAACATTAGCATAATTTTTTTTTCAATATTCAAATAATTAAGAGAAAACAATCTTAGCGTTGTTCCTGTCGTGCGAAAACAACTAACTCTATGTCCAGAACCCTCCCTCCCTCCCTCCCTACCTGAAATTTGGCCGAACTTCGTTCACTCGATTGAGATGTTGTGTTTTGAGCTAAATCTTGCCCATGCTGCACGCGTAGCCTACTATATATAACATGGCACTATGACATGTTATCATCGGTTAAAAAAACCCGGAAGAACTATCGTAAAGAAAGACATTGATCACTATAGGTAGGCCTACTAATATGTTGTTCATATACTTCATTTGTAGCACTTTTACATGTCTGCAACATTTTCTTCCTTGGCAGTGCTCTCACGCCGTTCTTGGAAATGTTCAGAGCGTCTTTTGAAACATTCCATGCAGGGTTACAATGGCTAGCGTATATTCTTCAAGCAGATCACCGTTCTATTGTGAACAGATAAGTCTTTGTTCAACTGATGAATATGTATATCCTAATTCTCTCTTCTTGACATATATATGGCAACGAGTAGAGGAGAAGAATGAATTGTTTACCATGAATGTGTCGTTGTTTGTTGTCGTTACGCGTTACTTCTCTGTCAAGTTTCGTTTTATACCTTGTTGCATATTTTCGATCCATCTAGAGTACCGCCTTCTTCATCTAGTCTCTGCTTACTCTTCGAACAGAGCCGGGACAGGCTGTAGCGCGACTTTACTCTGCCCTCTGTAGCTTAATCTCGTCCATTAATTAAGGGATCAAGTAAAACATATAGGGTGTCGTGCAATATTTACCGCAGACTACCTCTCGCCTTCATTTCCCATATCACTTTGCATTATTGTTTTTTTTTAACTTTTAAAACAAATATACAATCTCTGATTACCTATTTATAGTTCATTGTATTCAGTAATTGTCATGGATAACCCCCCACCCCCTGCTACAGTTGTCCTCACTTGAGAAAGATCGACCGCGGACGATGATCTAGGCTTGTCTGTTAGCTGGCGGCGGGATTCGACAAACGGTCCCCGAATGGAGTGACATATGAAGACATTGATTTCTCTAAAAAGAATTCGACTGAACGTAATGACATACACTACGTATCTGCCTAGTTTTCGATAAATTGGGGCAGTGAATTGACGATCGAGACGTTTCACTGATCAGATATGTTGGAATTCTGATCGGGTGTACTATCCTAAACAGGATTGCCAGATGAAAAATATAAATAAATAAAACGATGTAAGTCGAGAACTTTTTTCTAAAGAAACCTAGTAAAGATATTATATGTTTGAGTACTAGGCCAAGTTAGTTTTCATTCGTGCTTATAAAACCCTATGTATTATACTACTAACTATATCCTATGGGTCTTCTTTTGTGCTACGAGGATGATTTCCGACCATTATCTGGAATAACAGAAAATCAAGATCTAGCCTTTAACTGAAATGTGCCTACGTACTCATCAAAGTTCCAGTAAACCTTGAACTGGTATGGAAAGTACAGATCCTCTCTTTATCTGTTTTCATTATGATACAAAAGTGTACTAACTAAATACATACACATTTGGAAACTTAGTTGTACACGACAAGGTCATATGGTACCTATGTATACCTGCTGTGAGTTCAATTTAACGAAAATCCACACTGCTTAAACAGCCAACTGACCCACTTCCCAGCCCAGTCCTATTTCGTTCGGACTGCTAAGGCCAAATATCATTATTGCCACATAATATGTACCGTAGTACATGTCTCTGATGGAGGACATTGCCCCACCGTTAACAAGTGCGGTCCATCCATTACAGAATACTAGACATGATATTAGCCACTATATTGGCAATGTAATTGCGTATATTTAAGTAACTTCCCACTCCAGACAATTGGTATAGTCTAGTCCTTGATTATGACCTAGGTTTTGGTACGGCACACAAACTGTCAAACTAGCAACCTATTAATTTGGACGTTTGTGTAACGTACCGTAACCTAGTTTTGAGGTTTGCAATATTTACCGTAACCTATGCCCTGATCAAGGATAGTATGGTCTAGATCTGAGGTTTAAGTCATCTTTTATGTCAAAACCGTGACCCTGAAGAAGCTAGATCACAAGTTAGGCTAGAATAAAATTTACTACTACTAGCTACTACTACTACCAGATAGTCCCTTACTGTCGCACAAAATGGTGACACGGCGGCTCGATTACTAGTAGCCTAGCCTACCGTAGTTTAGGCATAACATTACGAGTACATCATTCACCGTTGGTATCTTCATAATAACTTTGTTAATTAGATTATGTGCACTTTTTCTTCTTCCATGTGCTTTTGCGTCGAGTGACACGGCAATGCAGCTGTATAGTACGGTACGATTGATATGCGCTTGGAACAATTCTCCTTAGTGTGGTTTTTGACGAGCAACAATCCGGCTGAAGAGCGCCCCCGATTTAGTTTGGAATAACAAGTTTAAGTCGTTATGTGGGTACTTGAATTGACGAATAATGAATTAGAAAGGGTCGTTATATAATGACTACTTTCGATTGACGAATAACGACATTAACAAAGGTTGTTATGTGGCTATCTACGAATAACGACTAATAATTTAGTATCGTTTGTCGTTATGCGGCATCAATGAGTAGATGAATAATTACGGTACATGAATAATGATTCAGAACCGTCGTTTTAGACAATATTCATAACTGTTTATGTCATCATGTGGCAATGTATTTTGTGCCGCATAATGATTTATTGTCACAAGAGTTTTAGCCAAATGAATGCCCGTTTTTGCGTTAATATGTAATTATGTTGTTGTCTCCTTGTGGCACATAATTGGATAAATAAATCTTCCTTCGATGTAAGAGCACTAAGGCTGAACGATGTATTGAAATTGGAACCGATGGTGTCGTCAATTTGGTGTATAAGTTCTTTCTTGTTTGTCTTTTTCAAGCACATATGATGGGAGATAATTGGAGATTGGTCCGCTTTGGCACCAATTGTGTCGTCATTTTGGAGTAGTGTACGGGTTTGTTTCCTGTATGGTTTTCTTAGAATATGTACGATATCATGGTGTCGTCAGTTTGGTGTCAGTGTAAATGTTCTTTCTTGTTTGAATTGTTCAAGCACAGTTGATGTGAGATGACTGGAGATGAGAAATGGATCGGCTTGGCACCAATGGTGTCGTCAGTCAAGCGCACTGGAGGGCCATAAGAGGATTCCTAGTAATTCAGCTCAGCATCATGCAAGAATATCCCCCCCCCCCCAACTAATATTCCAGACTCCGATTGTTTCGGCACATGTTAATTTTTTTCTCTTCTTAGAAACCCGATTTTTTTCTGAAAGAAGGTTGATTTATCTCTTGAAATTATCGTTATCAATATAAAACTACGCTTCGTGAAGAACGTGAGCTATGTTAAAACTAAGCTTCATTAAGATTGTCACCAATGTTAAAACTAAGCTTCATGAAGATAATTTGCAAAGGAAGCTGTGTTTTGTCGATCTTCTGCCTGAATAGGTTACTCTGAAACGAATAACTTTCATTATTCGATTAGTTTCACCTAGTTGCCATCATAGATTAAATTCCTTAGGGCAATTAATCATTCTGCATTATTTCATATGAAAACCTTTAATTCACTCCCTTTCACGATTGGCATATTTTGGTCACACACTGCGATTTAACTTCATGAATTTGTCATGCATACATGGAGTTTGCAATAAACATATAGGCCGTGGCGTATAGCTATGCATGACGAAGATACTGTGAGATATATGCACATGAACCAACGATTGCACGGGGTACGGTGGCAAGGGATATGATCTTTCATTATTATTACCTTACAAAACATTTAAAAGATAACACATATTTATACGACTGGTTTAAGAATTAGTAGTATTTTAATATATATAAACATTACATTATTAAACTAAACAAAGTTTAGTATATACGCGTCCACCTAAAAAATCAGGAGACCAATCCTGGAAATAATGATTAAACTTGATTAATCTTCAGCAGATCATTTGTGAACTTTCTTTGTGAACTTCAAATACTTCCTGATGAAGCAGAAATACCGCCAGAAGAAAACATTAAGGCAATATTTAGACTTAGATTTGGGTTAAAATCACGCATTAATAATGCATTGTTGGTGAACCACCTCTCCCTGAATCAGGTGAACATTCTCTGTCTAAACTACCACATGTCTTTAAATGCAAAATGACGCCATGTTTGATTCTGAATAGAACAAACCAAAATTAATGGTTCCATTAAAGATGTTAGTTATAGGCTATATTTTTGCCAAGTGTAGGCCTACGTTTAATATAAGTTCATATTAATAGTTCTTATGCATTCATATGGTATAGGCCTATGGAGCACAATGATTGTGATCAGGGTATATAGGAAGGGGGTTCGGCCCAGTGGCGTAGCTGGACTTTGTTCCATGAGGAGGGATAGACCACATGATTTTCCGAGGGACAATTTCCACAAAGACATTTTAGGTGAGGACTTTTTTCGGAAAATATTCAAAAATTTCTCGGAAATTTCTAACGTTATCGATTTATTTCGGTAATCTTCCACTTCTTCTGAGTTTTCTAATTCGGTGCTTGGGGGGGGGGGGGGGGG
>JAODAG010329036.1:0-14305 GCA_027574785.1 Orphnurgus asper | reverse complement strand
ATGATGTGACGGATGGGAACATTTCAGATGTTTACCGGCGCGTTAGTTTCAGGCTGCATTTTAATTTAACTGCCAGATTCAGCACTAACTGCGTATCTCGCGATACGGTAAGACATTTAATAATCAACAATTTTTTCGCTCTTTGAACAATAATTGATATTAAAATAACTTCATGTTATCTCGTAAAATATTTACATATAGCGAGCTTAGGCTTACCCAATGTTTTCGTGTAATTAAGTGATGTTTTCAGTCACTAAGAGGCTATTTAAATTTCCAATTACAGTAAAACAGTAGGCATATTAATAGGCCTACGCATACTTTCGTTTTATTCTCCAAAAATCTTCAAAGAAAACTAGGATTGAGTGTTACATTGGCTTAGTGTATGTGTTCGGTTATGCAAGTCTTTGTTAGGCTTCTTCGTTGGCTACAATAATTACTCGGCAATGTAGGCCTCATCTGATTTTCTCCGAAACATATTTTGTAAATAAAATCTAGGCTTGATATTTACATTCATTTACATTATGTGTTAGGATATATAATATGTGCTTAGAATGAAAATATAATGATAGCATAAATATTATTATTACAGGTGAAGTTTTGTCACACAAGATTAAAATGTATCAGACTTCGTTGTGGTAAATTTCTGCTCTCTCTTTCATGTTATGTAATCTATGGGATTTTTTTTTAATAACTAGACCTTCCAGATACTGTAATGCCTAACATATGCACATGTGAAATTGAATTAGCGTGTTAGGCTAAGTGAGTGGAATGGATACTTGTTTCGAGGTTTTATGCCTGGCATGGTTCTACCACACTAGTGTGGTAGAGACTGCAAGCATTCAACATTTACATTTCCCTACGTTATATATGACAGTCCTCACATTACATTGCAAACGACATTTCCCTCACATCGTATACCATCATCTCTTTCACCATAACATCACATAATAACGATATGGAAACCGAAAATAAACTAAGCCCTATAATATTAATCACTAAAACTACATTCTGAAAACTGACTTATTGTCATGTTTGCCAGTATTGTGAATATTTCCGAAAACCACTACAGTAAGCACAGTCAAGTTGGCTATACGGTACGTATCACCGTTTGTGACAAAAGTGTACCCTTCAACGGTACCACACTGGTCATGACTCACATAGTCCCCGTCCTACGGAGATATATGTAGGCCTATAGTGTTATTATGCTGCCATATACACACGTACATATACATTACGCGCATGCGCAATTTACTTCACGATATGGCACATTATACCGAGAGTACACATTTATTACGGTATCGACATTTACATGTAGATACATTAAAACCCTTTACTTTCTGTATGATTTCCATTTAACACATACTGGTTTCAGATAGGATTATAAGTATAGGAGATTTCATTCTATTGTTTGTTCAAAACTATCGTAATGTCATCTCACAAGAGGTACGTACAATTAAATAAAGTGAAGACATTTCACATTGTACAGGTTGAGTAAGATGTCGTGCTTTACATAAATGTGAATGGACTAGTCAGGCAAACGGTTTGGTTGAGCGACATGGGGGTCCGTGTTGTAGGATATCGATCACTCTAGTACGGTGACATTCCGTAGTTTAATTTCCTATATATATATAATGTATATATACATATATTCACCAATCCTTCCAAATATTATATCTACCTATATATTTATATATATATATTTATATATTATATGCCTATATAGGCTATATATATGCCTATATAGGCTATATATATATGCATATATATATATATATATCAAAATGACGACTGACAGCATGCGTCGCCGCCTACTACACACCGTTGACTCGTATCGCCCTGAGGGCAAGTGTGTCATATACCTAACAATCAACATGAATCAACACGGAGGCCCCTGGAGACAGAATACAACGACATGATTCGGGAACTTGAAAACACTCATCCCCCAATGAATACGAGACTCATACATTACCTCGATATCCTGCCAGGCTTAATTATCATGTATAATGTACATGGTACGTGGATAATATCGCCTTAATTCAAGGACGTTAACGTTTGACCTTCGTACGACTGTCAACTTGATCTGACGTCGAACAAGCACGCAAGCAAACAAGCAAGCAGGCTCGACCGTCGAGTGAAGTTAACACTCTAATTGAAATAAAACTTGACCTGGTTGGTAATAAAATATGTCAGTGCCTACTCATAGTTTATCATAAGATGACTGCCATAGGTCTTCCCCTTCCCAACTCACCCCACTCTGCCTTATTGCAAACATCTCCACTTCTCCACGTCACCCCACTCTACCTTACTGCAAACACCTTCCCACATAACTTCACCACCCCACTGACTACATTACTGTTAAGTCATCCCGTCAGTTTATCTGTTATCCACCGTGATAGGTTTAAGCGCCTATGTAGTATAACATAATTGATACACTTATTTTGGTTAGATTTCTACGCGATCTGAGAAAGGTTACATTTCTTAGAATGTTTAACATTATACGTGTCCGTACCACGATCATATCACATGGGTTTCCGGGCCACCAGTTGGCATGTGGTGGCATCGACCATCAACTCAAGGTTAAAGCTTGTTTTAAGACGTTTATTCAATTTCGCAAAATTCGTAATTTCCCATGGACGACTGAAATGCCACAGATCAACAATCCACAGCTTACTAAAAGGTTAATAATATACCTTCCTTCTTGTATGAAAATCCTTGACTGTTTTAAGGCCTGCAGGGAACAAACGTTTCAGGGTAATAATTATTTGGATTTAATGTTACCTTGACATTTAAATTAACATATTGTTTCCTTCTAAGTTCTAACTGAGGGCGGTAGTTGTTAACTCTCTCTTTCTCGATCGAGGTCCCCTGAAGGTTACAGTGTTTAGTTTAATAACGCAAATGTACCGGATAACAACGATTCTATCGTTGTTGTGTCAAAACCAACATAATCAACGGGAGGGATAATTTTTCGATTTTCTTAAAAAGTATATATATATATATAAAAAAAAACTTATTGGGGAAAAAAATATAGCGAAACCAAGGGCATAGTGTGGAAGTTGTGTGTAACGTGTCACGGCCTAGGTCTTGACCATACAATGCATGCTGCTGAAACTACCGGTGTTTCAGTAGCGATTGCTCAATGTATCTCGTAGGACCAAAAGGTATCGCAGTGAATAAACCATTTATAGCAAGGTTTACATGATATTGTTTAACCCAATAGATCTTAAATTAACTGAGCTGCTACAGTTACTCCTTAATTAAAGCAGCCTAAATATATAATCAATTAATAATCACCAGAGATTTTCAACTTATTTTAGGCCGGGGTGCGAATTATTGTAGGTAACTTTGCCGTTGACTAGAGATATTAACTAGTACTCAGTATATTGATATGGGCTAAATGATAGCCTCGTCTACCACTTACCAGTAGTGGCTAGTAGTATGTCAATATACATTGCTTTACTGCAATGGTCTAGCCAGGGAGCGCGTGGCAGCTCCCTGGTCTAGCCATACGTCTCAGTTGAGAACTCCAATAAACGTTTTCATACACAACATTGAAACCATTTAAACGTTTTATGTTCCTGATCGACAGCGACAAGTTTTTATTTCCGAGTTCATTGAACCATATTTACCCCAACCGTTGTTTTTTTATATTTTTTTTTACCATAATCCCTATTTCAATATTATCCTCAGGTTGACGTGACACATACCTAGTCTTTGCCAAGACGTTCTTGGTATAAACTATAATGCATTTCGACTTGTAAATACACTACACATTGTTTGCAAATTGAGGGCGCCCTGCATAGCAGACCTCATACTGAGAGAACAAAAGAAACAAAACTCCATGGAGGAAGTGAGGGCGCACTCAGAAAGTGGAAATGTGAATAGCACTGGCGTTTGTATTAGGGTGTTGAACAAGATTAACACATAACCGAGTCTAGTGTCACTCTACAATACGGGGCTAGACCTAATTACTGGGAGTTCATGATTTAATACTGAAATGAAGAGCTCAATTGGTATATAAGTAAACACCCCTCGCTATGGCCTTTCTTTCTATATCTTCTTCCAGATTTTGTTCCAGGAATGACCTTTCCCTTCTAAGCTAAGGTTCTTGCACAAAGTAATACTAGCCTCGCAGAACTGATTTCCTCTAGTGTTACTTAATGAGACAAAAGTTGATCACGCCTCATTTTCAGTCATGAAATTCTCCGAAAATTACACGATGCAAGTGCAGCGAATTCCTTCAGTGCCGCATTCGCCGTCACTGAGAATGTTGCCGAAGATGAAATGTTCCGCCGTAGGTCGAGCGAACCCATTCGATTGATGTTCATTAATTAACTGATTCGCATCTGTACATGTTACTCGTATTCAACAGCCTACTTCATGTAAGACCACCTCTAACATAGGGTTCATAGGCCTACGTATGAATAAGTTAAGGTGTAGGCTAGTAATATCTACCCTCAGTAATTAAAAACCCACACAATATCCGACCCACAAAAAAAAAACCTTAGGAAAATACCCACGTCCCCCACGTGGGTATTTTCCTACGGGATTTTGGCATTTCCCATATAGGAAATGAAATCCTACGGGGTTTGGAAACACTTGTGGGGGAAATGAAATCCTACGGCTTTTAATTCGAAATTTGTGGGAAATGAAACTGCGGGTTTTGCAAATTGTAGAATCACTTATATCAAAAGCTGCATTTAAAAGCTGGATGCTATGTTTACTGCTGAGATCCTACATGCTCTTGGTGTAGTAACTGGAAAAAATTTACAGGAATAATGCATTTTAGGTCAATTATGTACAAATAAACAGTATCAGAAATGGTATTGCTGAACTATCTTTATTTATAGCAACAGAATGTTTTTAAAGCAGTTAAGAAGTTACAGAAAAATGGCTAAGAAAGAAGTTTGGCTTGTTAAATTAAGTTATTGCGATTTAAGCACAAGATGAAATGACTAGAATAAAAATAGAATAAATCGGAATTTCTAAAGCAGTTAAGTTAAAATTACAGAATGGCTTGACATGGACGGTGAGATAAATATTGTTAAATTAACTTATTGAGATATAAACGCCATTTCCTCCCTGGTAAACAACGCCCGCATCAAATTAATATTCATATTAATTTTCTTCCACGTTTGCCTGGAGGGCCCTGTGTAGTATTTCTGCTGGTATCTCAAATGTTGACAGCAACTGCAAAGAATGAAAGAACATGGAATTAAAGCAGAACAGAACATCACATGTTACATTTATTTACATCTCTAGGAATTCCTCCTTGTGGCAATTGTGTGATGATCAGCGCTAATCTGGCCAGGCGCAATTGTTCACACTTTGGACGTATTGTAATTACGTATGGACAGCTAGGCTAATACTAATACTTACAGTTTTATTTCGAGGACTTGCTTGATGATGGCATCTCACCATCTCCAACAAAATCAGGATGCTCCTTCCTCTTCGGCACCCGATGTCCTCTTCCTTTTGGTGACTCGTTTAGCCTCAATGAACTAATTGCACAAGAAGGGTGCGTCTCCTTTAGCCGATCTTCCATCTCTTTGATAGCTATTTGATCAAATGTAAAAGTAGGACTGTAATTTGCCAAGTGGACAATCTACATGCTACCCGAGTACCACAAATGTACAAGCCTAGCCTATTATTACTTAGCAGTATTTTATTTAGTATATTAAGGGGTTAGGAAGCCTCATATGCTCATGTAGAAACCCCTGTCCAGGTTGTGATCATGGGTGAACACCGGCTTTAACAAGCCTTCTCTTTTCGACCAGTGTCCAGAAGTTACGAACAGTGTCCATGGTACCCATATATCCCTTCCTGGATCCGACGGACGTGAGTGTACCTCGATCTTTGACCACTTTTTCGAAGACCGAGAGAAGTGAGAGCACCCTGTTCATCACCACTGCATTGCAGCAGATATGAGCGAAGTTATTGCGACACTAAGAACCCATTAAATCCAACCGAAAATCCACCAAGGAAGACTTCACCCCACCACTGCAAAGCAGCTGTGCTGAACAAGTCACGCCTGGGGAGTCGAACCGGTGACCTTTGGGCAAAGAAGCGAACACTCAAAACCGCTACGCCACACTCTCACTCTAAAATGTAACATTTATAACATCAGCTGGAGCCAAGTTAGAGGCAACTGAATATGAATATGAATATCCTACCTATACTGAAAATGAATATCCTACCTGTACTGCAGGTACTGTAGCTATACTGCTTTGATAAATTTAAATAGTCCTTGACAAGTGAATTGTACAGCTACTACTTTATTCAGTAATACAATTTGGTGGGTAAATTACCTGGTGCAAACTAGTAAGTTGGCTAAGGTATATGTGTTGTCAAAATCATATACATTATTTTGAATTAAATTTGCCAGTTTGGGGATAACAATTAATATAATATGAATACTTGGTAGGATGTAGTGTATATGTAGCCAAGGATGGATATGTTGCTTGCTAGAACTTCCCTTCAGCATGATACTATAGCCTGCTGTTCGCCATCTTGGGTATATTAATTATTACTGACAATACGACAATATAGTGATATACACGCTAGGCCCTATGGTAGCCTAACACAGTGTTACTGTTAGTATCATTGCTTGTCGAACGTTACGGGTGCAATACCCTCAATACAATAGTCTACGGCATTGCAAGGCCATGATTCTAGGAATACTTTTTCCAAAACATAATGCAATCAAAAGCCTAAGTTATGAAAAACTTGGGAACTGAAATACTTACCACCAATATGAATAATTTTAGCCGGCAGTATAGTTTGGCATTGTATCTCCCCGATACCTTGCTTCCTTCTTCCCAAGTTCTCGTCCGTTCCAAAGACAATTTTTTTCTTTGACAGCATAGTAATGCCTTTGCATTTTCCCCACTGGACAAGAACAGGAGTCATTTTTAGCACCCTGGTCAATGGAGCAAATGAATCGTTTGTATCTACAGTAACCTAGGCCAGCTACAGAACAATAATTAACATTTACAACTGCAGAAACATTTGATGACTAGAATTGATAGTATGTTTAATAAATTAGGCATTAAAATTAACTTGATGTCAAAATGAATTGAATAGTATGGAACATGTTTAAAGAGAATTTGTTTCGTATAATTGCAAAATTTTATTGATTGTGGTTAACCCTCCTCCTGACAAAGTAGGATGCCAAATGGTTATTTAACAACTTTGTTATTATTATCCATGGAATGTAGTCCGTAGCACCACGATAGTATTGGTAACATCCATTAATTGTTTATTGTTATGTAATAGGTATCTGGAGTTCGTTCAGGAAGATATACCTCAAACAAAGAACAAGTTGGAGGGCAATTGATAAGGCAGATGATGCTGTCAACGCAAGTGATTCAGACCCTAGACATTGCTGGATGTCCAAATACAAAACGCAAGGTGAGCTGACTTGTTACCTACTGTTGAACAATGTTGTGAGAAACACCGTCATCAAATGACCACAATAAAGTGTAATGACAACTTTGGGAAAAATTGTGATCGCTGTTTGTTACAAGCGAGCATTGATTTTGATAGTTTCACACTTGGACTAGTAGTATGATTTTGAAAACCTTGCAATATTCGCAGTATCAATCAATTAATGAGCTCGAATTCTTCCTTGTTCGCATTTACGTAGCTTGAAATTATACTGTATCTTATACCTTAAGACATTTTTCATTTGCAGAGACAAGATGAGACACACTCTTTCAGATCAAGAACTGGAGGACGATGGTCAACGTTTGGTCGAGGATGAGCAGACAGTTGCAGACTGTGAAGATGACACAACCAGTCAGGTTGTGACTTTCGTAGTGATAGCGGCCAGGATGAGTTAAATGTATGTTTATCAAGTCAAGGTTAACTTTGGGTGATGTTACAATTTTACAAAACTGTAAAAAAAAATATATATATATAGGTAGAGTATCTGTTGCAATGTTCACTGGATGCTAGTCGAAAAATGTATCAAATTCGTCTTTGCCTTTTGGCTACATCCCTGCTTTCTAAGTTGGATAGGAGCATGCAAGCGCAGAAACTACATTGCATATTTACTGCACTGAGGAGACATCCACTCTATTGAACTTACATTTTTAAGACATCTAGATTACATTTTTAAGCACTGAAGAGGGGTTGCTGACTCCTCGTGAACTCCTTGAAACTCAACGTGTCTTCGTTGATAACATTTAGCACAAATGTGAGAGGTGTCCATCTTCTGCAGCTCTTTCAATAATGTCCAATGTGCTATGCCTTCCAGCTATCAAGTAAACAACTTGTACTTTGCACAACACAATTTCATAGCAGACAATGCACCGATTTAACTCTACCTAACTCAATATCAAAAGAATTTGGTAATAGGCTTGTACATTCAGTATCAAAGATGCGTGCATGACACAGATGTGAGTCAATTTATATCCCTTTATCTACAGTTAATGTACCTACAGGATGATCCAGGCAGGACCCATCACCCTGATTACTTGCCTCTATACCAAGGAGAGGTGCCATCACAATATTACAGAGTTTCATTGATATAATGGCATTTGCCCTAAGACACAGCTTGTCAAAGACTGGTCTTCAAGATTTGCTGAAGTTGATCAACATTCATCTTCCAGCAGATATCCCAAGCTCTGGAATTCAGATGGTATGCCAGCTTTTCAGGCAGGTAAAGGAAATGTTTGGCCTATTCAGTGTATGGTGAAAGATTTACCTATAGAAATTCAGGCAAAGAACATGCTGCTAGTTGGTTGGTCTTTGGTATGGGAACAAAAAACCAGTATTTTCAACTTTTTTGAATCCATTTGTTGCAGAATGTAAGTCATTATATCTGGATGGAGTGGATTGGACATTTCCAACACATGGTAATGCTATAACCAAAGTAGTTGCATCTGCATGTGCCTGTGATTCTGCCACCAGATATCAGCTGCAAGGTATTACCCAATTTAATGGGTTTTTTGGGGTGTTCATGGTGTCTTCATTGAGAGTAGAAAAGTGCCAAGAAAGTATTATTGTGTATACATATTAAGAGCCTGTACCTGCTCTCGGAACTCAAGCTAATGTTGAGGCAGAAGCAATTAAGATAGCATCTGGTGAACCTTCCATCAGTTGGGGTGAAGGATGTGTCGCCTCTCCTTGTGATCCCAGGATTTGACATTGTAGAGGGATTTCCTGTAGATTACATGCATGCAGTATGTGAGGGAGTCACGTACAGAAAAGTTGACTGATCTATGGTTCGATAGTTCTAATCACAGTGACCCTTGGTATAGAGATCTCAGTTTTATTGACCGATGCATTGAATCAATCGTTCCCCACAAGTGAAGTCACAAGGCTTCCAAATCACCCTCTCAACAGGCACACTGGAAAGCATCAGAGTTCAGATCTTGGCTTCTCTTTTACAGTTTACCAATATTAAAGGATGTTCTACCCTCGGTATACTTATCACACTTAATGCTACTGGTCCATGCAGTCCGGATGTTGCTATGTACAGGAAAACATTTTAGAGAACGACCTCTCCTTGGTGCATATCATTTTGATAAAATTTGTAATCGACATGGAAAAACTGTATGGAGTAGTGAACATAACATATAACGTTCATCTGATGTTGTATCTTGTAGACACAGTACGGCTATGGGGACCACTGTGGAATTCATGTTTTCCTGTTGAAGGATATAATAGGAAACTATAAAGAGTTTGTTTCATGGAAACCGTCATGTTTCAAGTCAGATTGTGCAAACTTGTACAATTATGAGACTGCTTCAACAGAAATCAGAATCCATTAGTAAAAATACACCTGTGAATATCATGATCTGAATAAAATGATTTACTGGAGTCGTGGACTCTATCCACTGACTGTCAAAGCGGAGTCCTCGTTCAGTTGACTATGTTGAGTACCATGTTTGACAATGCTAATCAGGATGATGATATTCACAAATAATCTGAGATTTTAGTTAATTAATGGAAGATCTTTTGAAATTGTTGGAAGAGGTGGCTGGAGAATTAGAATTGAAAATATTCTCAAGGTCAGAGCAAAGGAAAATTGTTATACTTCTATTTGTCATTTCCCATTTTCTATTTGTCATCTAATTTGGCAACAGACGTTCAGACTGGTGCATTATGCTAAACATATTAGTATTTTAACTGCATTTCAGGCGAGAGAAAATTATGGTACTTCACATGTGACCAGCCAGCTGCAGAAGTCTGTAACAGTTGACATAGATGGAGTTACATATTGCATGGTCTTACCAAACAGGTATGAATTAGATTGATCTTAGCAGCTTTAGTTGACTGAATCTGAGCCTTTCGAAAGATCACAAAACCATAAGCAGATGTCAGCTGGCTTCCAAGTCTTCATGTCGAAGTCTTTGTCATGAAAATGAATGTTTGTAGTACTACACTTTATGGGAGCCAAATCATGTAAGTTTGCCTTCTGTTTTAAGATTGCAAGCGTACTAATGAGGTAATTGGACATTTAAGTTTTTGTCAAGTAAGTTGCAATTGCCTCGTGTAAGAATATGAAGTTTTAATACAAATTTTCAACTTACTTGCTGTTCGTAACTTTATTATGTGCCATGTTTATTTATGAGGGCTAAAACGTGGAGTGATTTTTTTTTAAAGTTCATTCAACCATCCCATCGTTTATACATAAACCAATCTCTGCATTAATTTAGAACTGCAGTAATTTAGAACTGCAGTATCTTTATGTACATATGTAGTGATTGAGTGTATTTTCAGTTGTTCATAGCTCACTGTTTTCAATCCATCGTTAATTCTACAAATCATTGAAGATTGTGTTATCCCTGTGGACTGCTTTAACACAACAGGTTTTCCTGGGCACTAAAGTCAATTAGGCTATTATATGCCTTCGCCCAAAAAGTTCACGGTTGGGAAAAGTGCAAAAAAAATGTTTTGACGCCGCAGAGGGGATCGAAACATGTGTGCCAGGGGCCGCGGTACGAGGTTGGTTTTAGACCACCCGGATTTGGAAAGCATGCACACACGACAATATATACACAATTCTGGGACGATCCGAGCCCAAACCAGGATTCAAGTTTGACCTCCATCCTGCTTGATCTATCGTTATACGCTGGGTAACCCTGCTTAAAATGTATACGTCTCGTGTCGATTCATTTTTTTCTGCACTGGATCTTTCACAGGTTGAATTTCTCAATCTAGGATACATGCAGGAATAGTACGTTAAACTAATTAACACAAGATTCAATTCAAGACAGAAATTTAGTTATGATCTGATCATGTTGAAATTCTATGCATATATTATACAGTCACATTGACTAAAAACATATACTAGCAGAAAAAAGAAAAAAAATGTTAATTCTATCAACTATGCCTTTAGTTTGGTTTATTGTAAATTTTGGATATTCATCTCAGTGGATACTGAATTCAATATTTCACCTTGTTGCACACATATTTTAGAAATTTAGTTATGATCTGATCATGTTGAAATTCTATGCATATATTATACAGTCACATTGACTAAAGACATATACTAGCAGAAAAAAGAAAAAAAATGTTAATTCTATCAACTATGTCTTTAGTTTGGTTTACTGTAAATTTTGGATATTCTTCTCAGTGGATACTGAATTCAATATTTCACCTTGTTGCACACATATTTTTTGTCCAATAGAGTTGGTTAGTCTAACTAGACAGTCAGTCATAAAACAAATAATTTAAATGTTAATATAATATATAGGTCTTCAATTACCATGAATTTAAATGTTCATTTAATATATGACATTAATCACCATCAATTTAAATGTTCATTTAATATATGACTTCATGCAGTTACCATGAATTTAAACGTTCATTTAATATATGACTTCAATTACCATTAACCAATGAAAAATATGGAAATAAAAAAATAATAAATTGCCATACCTGAATTCATAACTTTAGTAAACAAAAATAGTAAAAATTCAATAGGCTGCACAAAGGTAGATACCAAGTTGGAATTATGCCAGTGTATTTACAAATATAGGTAAAACTTTTACTTAAAAGTTAATACATAAAATGAGCACTTTGGTTCTCAACTTTAAAGTTTGATGTGTAGTTTCTATAAACAAGCCAAAACATTGCATGTCCATTAATTATAACGCTAATTCAATTTACAATGCCAGATCATAATCGCTGGAATTAAGAAACATCCTCCAATCAGAGAAACAAAAATGTTATCAATTTAGTTGTTTCTTTGACCACACCATTTAAATTTGATGTGTGCTTTGGTTCTCAATTTATGAAGTTTGGTGCGTATAGTTTGTATAAACAAAGAAGAATGCAAGTCCATTATAATGCTAATTCAATTAATTTACAATGTCTGATCATAATCAGAGAAACAATTAACTGGTACAATTAGTGAAACCATTACAACTTATGGCATAACCATAGAGATTACCGGTGCAAGTGAAGCCATTACAACTACCATTAGATATATATACCTGTGCAAGTGAAACCATTGGCTACCATTAGATATAGAGACAGGCTACCAATGCAAGTGAAACCTACCATTAGATATAGAGACAGGCTACCAATGCATGTGATATAATAGATATAGAGACTACTGGTTCAAATGAAGCCATTATAACTACCATTATATATAGGGACAGGCTACCGGTGTAAGTGAAACCATTATAACTACTAATAGATATAAAGACAGACTACCGCGGTGCAAGTGAAATCATTATAACTACCACTAGATATAGAGACTACAGGTGCAAGTAAAACCATTATACTACCATTAGATATATATATATATATATACTATGTCAGGTGCAAGTAAAACCATTATACTACCATTAGATATATATATATACTATGCCAGGTGCAAGTGAAGCCATTATAACTACCATTAGATATATATATATACTATGCCAGGTGCAAGTAAAACCATTATAACTACCATTAGATATAGACTACCATGCAAGTGAAGCCATTATACTACCATTAGATATATATACTATGCCAGGTGCAACTGAAGCCATTATACTACCATTAGATATATATATATATGTATACTATGTCAGGTGCAAGTGAAGCCATTATAACTATAGATTCTATATATATAACCCAACAATGGTGAAGGATTATTACCTACACAAGCCTGAACTTTGAACGCAGCATAAAATGTCAATAAGAATGTACTAAAAAGTTATATTATAGTATTATATACCCCTTATGAATGAAAAGCACTCGTGTAAGCTTTGCTGTAAGTATTATAAATTTTTAGGAATGCTTTAGCACTGATCTTTGTTATAAATCTATAAAAATGTAAGTCACTGTGTGATCGATCCACCTTGTGGGCATAGTATATACAGTAGAGCTATATAGAATTCATAAAACCAAACCATTATTTTCCTCCAGCCGACTCTTGATTTACTCCAATCAGGGGGGGGGGGGCACCGGCCGACTTTTGGTTCCTTTCCCCCAAGTTCATTCCACTTTCTGCAGCTGATATCCCCGGGGGTATGCCCCTTGCCGCTTCTCCCCGAGAGCACCGCCGATGAGCTTGACGGCGCAGTCAACGGTACGATCCTGATCCTCCGGTGTGCCGATAGCCGGATTCACCTCCACTAGGTCCATGACACTCAACATGCCTGTTGGAGGGAATTACATGTAGGATCAACATGGGGATCACATCCGGACCAACGTGACCAATCGGTTGAATTCCCCCCCCAAAATTTATCATTACAACTAATTTCTTAAAAATTGTACCTAAATTTGGTTGGATCAAAAGAACTTCCTCATCGGAATAAACTTCATAGTGAAAGAGCCACTCAGGAGTAACAAGTTTTGAAGTTCAAGAGATATGGTTCTAAAAAAAATAGGTTCTGCAGACACCCGAAATAGTCTGTCTATCATCCCCACCATAGGTAGTGCTATTATGTCTAGAAGCCTACACAGACACAAACTACTGCAGTTACAGACCCAAACTACTCACAGACCCAAGCTACTCACAGACCCAAGCTACTCACAGACCCAAACTACTGATCTTTGCTAAACAATCATTAGTTGCTCGCAATTTCTCACAGATGTAGTAATTGCCTCGGCTGATTTCTTTCTCTTGTCATTTGTATGTAGAAGTACTGGCTCGTTCCCTTCTGTCCAACTCTGCTGATTATTGATATCAAGTTGTATGTGAAGAATAGTACCTGTGTACTTCCTTTATATTTAACTTCATCAAGATCCTGTGGCGTTCCTTTATATTTATCATGTAGTAGTGCTGTGTAGTTCCTTTATCTTTATCTGGTTGTAGTGCCTGTGTAGTTCCTTTTATCTTTACCATGTAGTAGTGCATGTG
>JAODAG010329015.1:0-10959 GCA_027574785.1 Orphnurgus asper | reverse complement strand
TAGAGTTACCGATACACCGTCATTGTAGCATACCTGGTCAGGGTCTCTTACCAAATCAGGATCGAATAAGGCTGCTTGACACTCTGTAATCCAGAGTAAAGAAATACAAAAATATAAATCCCCTATGTATCCTACATGGCTTCTGGAGCGGATTTCAAATTTGTGGAAGAAAAAATTACTATCCAGAAAGTGTATTTCTGTGTGGGGTCCGATATTCGCTTCAGGGAAGTTGCGAAGATATTATCTTTGAGGGGGTGGAGAAGCAAACTTGCTGACTTCATCCGACTGAAAGTGGGAATTCAAGACTTCACCCAGAGGACCAGCATTCCTTACCGACATTTCCTAACGCCACCCCGCCCTCAGCACTTCCCCTTTAGGAAAATCATGTCTACACCACTCTACAATGCTCCACGGTTATCGAGAGTAAAAAGTATAGTTTTGTCCTAAATTGTCAGAGTTTGGAACTCCGAACAACTATCTCCTGTTTTCGCCCATTATATAGGATACACAAAATTAAGCAACTGAATTAATTTTCTTACGCTTCTTAGTTTCATAAATATAGACACGAGCGTAAATAGCCTTTGTTAATTATTAATAAATCGTTTAAATTAGCCAACATAATTATTGGGGGATGCTCGGGCCCTAATCGACTGCTCCGGGCCTGACAAGTTACATAATACGATCGAATCATTTAAGAGAGGAACGCCTCGTGAAATAAAGAACCATCTTGATGAGCATAAACCATCAAGGATAGGCGACACCAAAGTCATAGGCAAATACCTGTTAAGAATCGTAATGTGAAATCTAAGAGTTATACAGTTATCCCTTCGCTTCGTTCCTCCCTTCCCGGGCGGAGAGTATAACGTACTGTGTAACATAGTACGATACATGTATTTATGGGGAGCCATATGGGAAATTCTTCGTGGTCTGGAAAATTCTACAACATATCATAAACGGTGTATTTGCACAATGCGGTATTCACTTATAGCGGACCTTTGGACATATAGACATGCCATGTTACGAATTGTAAATATTTGGAATAAAACAACGCGACAAGCAATGATATCATCATATACATGCTTCGATAAGATTACAACCTAACGTAAAGGGTAATAATGCGAGTCATAAACTATTTCATATACCCACAGAAAAAAGATCGGTTACTAACCAGTCAATATGTTGATACCAGATCAGTTATTCATCACTTCAACGAACGAGGGTTAACATATTAATTCAATGCCTACCGTTAAACTCACTGTTCGAGATATTGGTTTGCAAGGTGTTCCATTGGTGTACAGTTTATTCGAAAGTTTCAAATGTAGGGTCATACTGCCGCCAATGACCTAACCGCCATTCTAACCAACCAAATCAATAGCGATGTACATGGGTGCCGAGGGAAACATTGGGGAATAAGGATATGTCCCAATCATTTGAAGTTAGAGGGCGTAAAACATACTCCTCCCTTCCACTTTCTGGCATATGTTAATTACGGATGGAGCAAAATGGCCGACTGGCACTCTATCCGGGTTAGACCAGGGCGTGGCGTAGATATACCACATGGTTCCAATTGTTGAATCATAAGTGCACTGGAAATTGGGAGGGAACGCACAAATTAAGTGGTCTAAATCTCAGAAAAAAGTACGGTACGAAACTAGATAATCGGAAATTTCTGTCTTTCCCTAAATTTTACTTCCATACAAATTATTCCAAAGTATCCAAATATGTTGGAGTAAAGGGAAAACTGACTTAGGTAGCATTTATGTGACAAATTGACAATGGTCTGTTGTATTGGAAGTGTAGCACTGAAAAATGTCAATAAACATAGCTCTACGGTTAACATTAATTTTAATGTATATTAGGCATCACAAATGATACCACTTTGCATCGACACCTGTCAATATATATGTGTGTCAGCAGGTCATGTATAACAATTACATGGAACGATTTGGGAGGGCACTACACTTTCCTTATTCTACATTTATACATACGGCAACATCAATTTCCAGGCATTTTGGTTTGAATACCATACTTTGGGCAAATTTGACCTCCCCCCCCCCACTCCCGAAATACATGTCTCTACACGCCTATTGATTCACTAACGATTACACTCTCTTCGTGATATCAAACAATGTTTTAGAAGGATGTATACTCACAATTTTTATTCAAATAATCTCTGTTTACTTAATAATCATTGGCCTACTAAATCCACTGGAAGTTCAAGTGACAATCAATTCATACGAAGTAGGCCTACTAGATCCATCGGCAGTTCAAGTGACAATCAGATTATAGGAAGTAGGCCGTTTTCAATAGCAAACATGCACAGAAGTCTAAACATGCCATCTGTGTGTAATATATACTAATTTGGTATGTAACGTAACGTTTTCTGCCAAATAATATCGTGGATGGCCTACTGAAAATGTTGTGCAACTGTTACAACATTAACCTTTCCAACGATGTCATCAGTGTCACACTGTGAAACTGTCTTTAAATCAAGTCATAACCAAATGCATTCAAACTGGGCTTATTGTAACCATGAACGTTCAAGCAGAAAATCATGAAATCATGAAAATCATGTATGGTCATTATTTTGTACTTAGTAATACCACTTAGCATATTATCTTTTTTAATCAACGTTGACAATCATAGTTCGTAGAGATTCACAGACCCGTTTGAAACACACTATTAGAAACACAAACATAACCTGTTGATAACAATAAACCATGACAAATACTTACGTCCTGCTGAGCACTGTCCATTGGCTGAACCTGTCATTAACGAGAAAAAGGGGTGAAACAAATATAACGAAAAATATCTTTTTGTTATTTTTCCAGCAAATATCTCTGTTTCACGGTAAACTGAAATTGAAGTAATCAATAATACATATACATTTCGTGTTAGGCGATTGAAAAAGCCTCATATTTAAGGGCGCTAACATTACCTAACATTAACGTCATTGCTTTACCTTAGGCCTACTTGACCAAATTCTAAAGTATAGCATAATAGTTCACTCGACAGTGGGTCTATTTAAACAAGTGGGAGACTTAGACTTCTACGAGAATGCATCTTCATTTATTACATCCGCAAATTTGTCAGATCTGTCAAAGATGTCCGTGGATAACCTATTTTGAAATCAGTCCATGACAGCGGTGGAGAGTTATTGTCAGAGGTGTGTCTGTGGGGTGGGTCGGTTGAATCCACAAATGCCAAACTTGGAGACAATACCTTTCGTACAGTCTAGTTAATGACTCTCTATCTCATCAACTAATGGTACTGTAGCTTATAACATAATTACTATGCTTTAACATGCTATTTAAAAGAACGGTGTTAAGCATGTATACATATGCCCCTGTGTTATAGCACTCCAGCACATGTTAAATTCGAGTAGCTTTTGGAAGCCACTTGTGTTAAAACTGAAATATGGGAGCTATTAGTAGCGGATGTGCTGAACGGGGCGACTCTACGGAACCGCAAGTGTACAGAGTGGCTTAATGTTCATGTTTCTGCTCTAGAATGAGGAGTTTATGAGAAATATGGATAATGGAGAAGTATGGAGAAATATGGTGAAAATATCGCTGACGATATTTCTGCATACTCCATCTGTCTGGCGGGTTATTTTACTAGCGTTCTCTCTGTATTTACACAGACTCAATTCAGTCGTTTGAGGAAAGAGCAATCAATCAAACTTTTAGCACAAAGTGGCATCCGTAAGCACTAATTTGTAACATGTGTTAGCCTAGAGTGTTATAACATACGTGCATATATGCAATATCACACAATATTACAGTGCTTTTATATGCAGTGAATCTTTTAGGCATGGGTAACTCGACAACCCCGATATCTCCTACAGGGAACATACTAAACTAAACTAGGTAGAACAACATATGACCTGAGTTTATGATCATCGTTTTGGCATGTCAATTAATTCTGGGATAATTATAATATATGCCTTTGACAACCTTGACATTCTTGAAAGGGTACTTTTCGCATGGGAGATGACACAACTGCAAAGATTGTAACAACGCTGGTATTAAAGAAATTCAGATATCCATTTTCCATTCGGTCTGTTGCGACATTATATTGTGGTAAAGTGTCAGGTACTTCTCGTCAGTGTATGCAGTCATCACTTTTGTTAATCTATTTCATTTATATTTGGGAATGTGATCAAAGTTCTATTTTATGTTCCTCCCATTTAGCTTACGTGAGATGATATTCTATAAACTATACTGTATCTCTAATTCCCAAGATGCAAATCGAATACTACATAGGTCCAAATAGTGACATCATACGGACAGCCGGCCGAGTGACCCTACCCAACATGTGCTTCCAAGAGCACGGATTGTTGTTGAAATTGTGAGGAACCAATATATCAATTGGTGAATTCCAAAGAATCACCATTGTATTGTTAATATTACGGTTATTGAGTTCGCACAGTGAATGCTACAATGGAGACATTATATGACTGTGATAGATATGGGGGTATGGGCGAGTGTATAATGGAAAGGGAGTAAACACCTCAAAGAGTATGATGTGCATACAAATGTAATGACTGAGAGAAACATAAATTATTGTACGCGATGCCTTCATTTATGATTTTCTTTTAATTAGAATCAAGGGTATAATGTCAGTTGTACATATCACTCGTGTGAAGATGTGCTATTCCATTGCACGTGTACAATTTTTGTTTTCTTCATATTTTCCATTTTATTAATGCCATTAGAAATATAAAATATTCATAAACTGGAGTTAAGAATATTAATGTTGATTTGGAATAATACATATATATATAAACATAAACATACAACGTTTCGTAAAAAAATAAACATGTTCCATTATGACTGAAATTAATTTGCAGCATGGTAAAAGAGCTGGTGATGTGCTACATTTTCTAATATATTAGGAATTCTTAAGTTGCTTAATTAAAATAAAAAACGAGCAAACTGCATCCGTTGGTGTCTCAAGAACATAAACAAACTCATTATACTTTGAAGAAACCAAACATTTCTTCGTCGTCATAACCAAGCTCCTGCCTCTTGATACACAAACTGATTACCTCATGAAGATTCAGAGTTATAGGTTAGAAGCCAAGCTGATCGTATGATAAAAAGGATTTGATAAGAAAAGCAATCCACCAATGAACATGGGCTCTTAAACCAAACCGACAGTAGCAAACTTGAATTAACATCGAATAATCCTTGGTCCATATGCTAACATAATGTCACGTTGGTTAAACGAAAACCATTTACAGTTAAATCCTTTCTAGCGAACACAATTTTGAGAAATTAATTAAAGTATGGTAATAAGTGAGTTTGTGTAATATAGTTTCTGAGAGCTGCAAGTCACTTTTAGCCCATGTGTCTCTCAAATTTGATTGAAAACACAAATCCACCCAAGAAAGAATATCGGCTATAAATCAAGCAGCTACAGCTTCTACCACGACACCATCGCCCATGACTGACAAACTTCCCTGCGCGAATGCTATATTTTTCGATCGAACTATCAAGACCTAGAGATCATAGGACGAATGTAGTGCCACGTAATGTGTACACATGGCTCGGTTGGAGAATATTCTCACTATTAATAGTTATTATGTTTTGCAGTTCAAGGTCGTCCACCACAGATTGTACACATCATTTTAGCCACAAATGGCGAGCGGCAACTTCCTCTGCATCTATATCAATGTAAACTTGCATTAACAAACGATATTTCAACTTTTTCAAGCTCAGGCTTGATAAACATGCAAACTAACTGTCGATACGATGCAATGGCATATACTTATCAATACTATTATCAATTATATTAAATTAAACAGCCAACATACCCAACAGCAGAAATGTGAAAGCGAAAACAGCAAATAACGTTGGACGCATGTTGCAGTCAGTCTGAGCGAAGGTTCAATGTGCCGGGGTGTCGTGTTGAAGACATCACTCACTGACTTGTCGTAAAACTATTGTCATAAACTAAAATACTTGCTGAAGCCACTTGACGGTGCATATATATATATATACATATACTCTGTAGGTATTAAAGAGTAAATGTCAAATGAGTAAATCTATAAATAAAGCACGAAGCACCAATAAACAAGGGCAGTTTCGAATTATTGAATATTTGAAAAGTTAAAACAGACACAGTTGTACAGTTGTCATAAGTAAATAAAACATCGTTCCAAACATGTTTACGAAAGTACTGGACGAGTGCTGGCATTTTATATGATATTTTATAACTGTAAAATCGAACTCGATGCAAATTGTTCAAATAGACTTCTTTGAAAAGCAAACTTAACAATTTGTATTTTGAAGAGAAGAAAAGGACTGAACTAAGATTACACTTCGATATGCAATAACTTGCTAACCGTTGATTTGGTAAATAAAGGCGGGACCAACAACGATAATTTGGGTGCAAAGATTGCAGCAAATTATCTGAATCCCCTTTTGAGAGGAACTTACATCAAAGTGCTGATAAAAGGTAGATCTCTTGCATGAAATATTGACTGATTCATACCAGCACTGGATATTATATTACATATTACATACTCTTGAAGATATACATAAAGTACTGGATGTAACGGTGTGGCTGAAATTCAAAACATCCATATGCATATCATTTGGTTTGAATAAGCACAAGCATTCTCTGACAGAAGGTAATTAGTTATATTGTTCGATTATATTGTTCGATTATGTTGTTCGATAATGGTACTTGACAAGTCCTGTCATTCATAACCCTAACCTTAACTGGAGATTACACCTAACGAGACTTGGCATACAAAAGAACATATTCACAGTTAGGCAGGTAGGTAGGCCTACCCAACTTACTTCCATACAAACATCTACGTCGTTGTAATCGTATCTAAACGAAACTTGTTTTTGCGGATTTTTTTTTAATTTCGACATTTTAATTGTATCAACACCATCATTTTAAAACACAGTGTTCTAAAAATGTACATTATTTGGAGGGGGACTGTTTTCAATTAAATCTTACAAAACATCACCGATGCCCTGTTGCCGAAATGCCCTGAAATGCGTAGGTATGTTGGCGGTATTTTCAGGATCCCTCATGATTACTTGTTACAAATGTTTATTAGGGGTCCTTAATTATGTAAATGTCAATCACCTGACATCATAAGTAACACGTGGTACCGTGAAACCGGCACACAAATAACAAGTGAAGCAGTATAAATTGAAAAACAGACAGACTGAAAGTAAATGCCGGAGCTTTAGCAGCGGTGCACTGACAGGTGGCCGTTCGCTGGTAATATATATGGCATGATAAATAAAACATTTGCCTGTAGATAACATTTGCACAATAATTTAACTTTGACCTACTGTCTACGTACTTTATTTATATTATTACCCACAATCGCTATTTTACAGTCACTGTCATCGACATACAGGCTTAGCCTAATGTAGCAATGTTATTTTATATTCATGTATTTATCATAGTATCCGTGTAGTTATTGTACGTTGTTAATGTGTATTATTTCAATTTCCAGAGATCATCATTATATGATCACGTACCCATCCAATACGTCAGTGTTTTACATTCAAACATACGAATTAGCGAATCTCAAAGCAGGAACTGCATGTTTCATTTGAAAGTGAGGTTGACTTTGACAGATATATGATATTGGACTTAAAACGTTCGACATTAGATGCAATTGCATCTTTTTCTATTGTTTTACTTTCAACAGGTTCCAAGCCATCGTGGAAAGTAATACCTGTTGCACTGCATGAACTTAGAGAAAGTGATTGTCGTATTTGGCTCTGGAGTTTCAGTTGGGAAAAAATTTAGATCGGTGACAAGCTTGTTGATGCAAAGAAGATCAAAGTTCATGTAGCTAAGAGTCATGACTCTACTCTAGATATGACCCATCTGGAGGTCGGTTATTATTTGGATTTACCCGGCAAAGAGGAGGTAACTAGCTAAGTCCATTTACTGATATGATTGTATGGTCGATGAGAGATATAAACATGTTCTCTTTCAACTTCAGGTTGTTGTTATGATGAGAATTATAAATATTATTGTATATTATATGTTCTTCTTCTATACCAAGGTCCTTGAGGACAATAAATTATCTGTGATGCAACATAAACTTTTAATGTTTCTCAAGGAAGGCAAGAAACCCCTCAAGATTACATTTGAGAAGACTGATCCAAAGATGTGGGTTTACAGCTACAGAGGGAAACTCAAAAGTATGATGAAATCATGAAACTTCAATAACTGATATTGTTATTTATGCACTGATTATATTAGTAACCTAAATTACATGAAATAAAATAATCTGATATATATCTGAAGAATGTGTTATTTGATGGTTACATGGAACGGCGCCATGCACTAAATTGTATGTGCAGTAATTAACCAAAGAAAACAAACCACTGAACATATATAATGACAGTGTTATGGTAATTAAGTTATCGATATGTGTACATCAAATGACCAATCAAATAAAAACTGTTAAAAGTGTAGGCAGGAATCTGGTATATTCTTCATTATAGACCATCTCTAATGTAAAATACATACATTAGTATGTACGTACACTGTATTTGAGGTGGACTTCATATAAGTACGTCATACCAAGACTTTATGGTATTCATGAAACAATGAAGTCGTCAATACGCCATGCAATTAGGACATTCTCTGAGGCCTTGCTTGGATCAGTGAGGTATTATTGTGTAATAATGAAATAATTTACAGTTAATCGTCCTGTTCACTTCAGCAAGACACGTACAGCACCGTTTACTATCTTGCATGGATATTAGTTAGAAAAATCCAGAATCACAAACACCGGTTGTCCACTATGTATTGCATTCACCTATAACCCCAGCTTTATATGTTTCATATGCAACCGTTGAGATATGAAGCATTCCACTAGAACAATGTTAGACATGGTCAAATAATTAACTTGTCTTGAAGTACAGATGTGCTACGTTGATTATATTTGATTATATGTTTCATTTTTGATCGTAAAAGAAACTCCATGAATTTGTAACAATTTTATTTTGACATTGGTCTGTCTAAGAAATACCGTTCAGTGTTGTTGAAGTTTACCCAGACTACGCATGTCCGTTCATCTTCAAAAGGACAGGAACAGAGGACTGCTAATGTTACTTCAATGCAAGTCAAGGACTTGGGATAATTCATTTAACCTTCCTGCTCAAGGTTTGAATTGAAGATAACATCATATGATTAAAAATGTTCATCTTGTCGTTGTGCCATGACCTGTAATGTTTTAGAGTTCACAGGGTTGATCCTGTTTATATGTATTGGAAGGAATTTTAAGTTTGATTGCTGCAGAACTATGTGAAGTACCATAGTTTCAACACAATCATAAGATACTACAGTATGTGCAAGTTGGCTGTAATAACCATTATCAGGGTATATACAAATCCGACATGCATGTATATACATACATGTTCAAGTAACATCGAGCTAGTGTACATTTTATTGGATTTTCATGATTGATTATAGTCGCCTATAATGATCAGTGATTTCTATATCTAAAAGGTGGATTGTAGCTATGGTAGTTTATATATAGACTGTGGATTGACCATACGATATATATATATATATATAGATATATAGCCTATATATAGCCCCTATATATAGCCTATATATAGCCATATAGCCTATATATAGCGTATATATAGCATATATAGCCTATATATAGCCTATATATATATACATTGTTTCTTTTAAAGGTGCAATATCTACCGGACCTGCTGCAATACAGGGAGGACCCCAACCCTGATAACGATCTTCACGTTGCAGCTTCTATTGTATCTACTTCAGATAGTGTGGTTGATCAGACTACACTTCAGGTAGTTACTATAACAGCATATACATTTGCTTTGCCATGATGCTGTGTGACTGTATGCTTCTGATAGCTTCTTGCATAATTGCTGATTGTGTGCTTCAAACAGCTCCTTGCAGTGATGTTGCCTGTGTGCTTCAGAGAGCTTCTTTGCAGTGATGATGTCTGTGCTTCAGAGAGCTTCTTTACAGTGATGATGACTGTGTGTTTCTGAGAGCTTCTTTGCAGTGATGTTGACTGTGTGTTTCTGAGAGCTTCTTTGCAGTGATGTTGACTGTGTGCTTCAGATAACTTATTTGCTGTGATGCTGACTGTGTGTATCAGAGAGAGTATTTGCAGTGATGCTGACTGTATGCTTCAGAGAGTTTATTTGCAGTGATGCTGTCTGTGTGCTTCAGAGAGCTTCTTTGCAGTGATGTTGGCCATGTGTTTCAGAGAGCTTATTTGCAGTGATGCTGACTGTGCTTCAGAGAGCTTCTTTGCAGTGATGCTGACTGTATTTCAGAGAGCTTCTTTGCAGTGATGCTGTCTGTGTGTTTCAGAGAGCTTATTTGCAGTGACGCTGTCTGTGTGCCTCAGAGAGCTTCTTTACAGTGATGATGACTGTGTGTTTCTGAGAGCTTCTTTGCAGTGATGTTGACTGTGTGCTTCAGATAACTTATTTGCTGTGATGCTGACTGTATGCTTCAGAGAGTTTATTTGCAGTGATGCTGTCTGTGTGTTTCAGAGAGCTTCTTTGCAGTGATGTTGGCTATGTGTTTCAGAGAGCTTCTTTGCAGTGATGCTGACTGTGCTTCAGAGAGCTTATTTGCAGTGATGATATCTGTGCTTCAGAGAGCTTCTTTGCAGTAATGCTGTCTGTGTGTTTCTGAGAGCTTATTTGCAGTGACGCTGTATATGTGCTTCAGAGAGCTTCTTTGCAGTGATGCTGTCTGTGTGTTTCAGAGAGCTTCTTTGCAGTGATGCTGTCTGTGTGTATCAAAAAGTTTATCTGCAGTGATGCTGACTGTGTGCTTCTGAGAGCTTCTTTGCATTGATGTTTAAAGTGTATTTGAGACAGCTTATTTTGTATTTTAGCTTAGAAAAATGTGACATACATAAGGGGAAAGTCAAACCCAGATTGCAGTGATGTTTTAAAATCCATTTTTGCT
>JAODAG010329004.1:0-10959 GCA_027574785.1 Orphnurgus asper | reverse complement strand
GTTCTATCTCAAACTAGAGGAAAGTTTAGCATTTTGAAGGGAAAAATCATAAAGATGGATTTTACAACGGACCTTTCACCCTCGATAAGCGATATGCTCCCTGTTATTAATATTACTTTGTCATTAATTAAATGTAATTGTAATTCGAGGTAATAAATGAACCAATAGTAATCCTTAATTTTGTAATATGCTCCGGGCATGAAGCAATGTAGCAGCAGGAGGGGGTGAATACAGAATGTCGGACAAATGCTAGAGGGTCGAATGCCCATTTACCGCCTATACCGTATTCAATCAATTCTAGCCAGTGGATAAATGTTTTACCGCCTATATTCAATCTATTTTAGCCAGTATCAGCGAGTATATTGCTTAGTTTGGCTATAATAGCAGCTATTTTGCCTTGCAAACATTGAGATAATCGTTTTTTTTTTTCTACTTTCCCACTATTTCCAGCTATGCTGGCAGAGATAACAATTTCTAATAATTTTCTCACCGATTTTGTAACAACGTTTATACCGCTTTTTTGGGAGAGAGAATTTTCAATTGAAGAATGAAAATTTATATACGTATATAAATAAACATGGATAGAAAATTTTACGCATACTTCGTCTCCCAACAGAACAAATTAAGCATGAATTGTTTACGGAAGACAATGTATTACATTTAATCGTCAACGACCAAAAAATACGGTTGTCTAAGGCACAGGATTCCTTGCCTTGTCCACAATATTAAAAAAATATGATGGCGATGCCCACGATTTAAAAATATATTTAAAACTGCGGCAACACCCCTTTCGGAGAAAATAGAAAAAAAAGAGAAAAATCGATCTCGACCCCCTGGTGCTGCATTCTATTCCTATAGGAAATAAAATGTGGGTGAAACTGTGGCAAGATGGAGGCTAAGGATATGTTTTTAGGAGAGAAGGTGCTGCTGCCATTTATTGCGACCTGGGTCGAGTTTCCGGGGGAAGATACCACCGTGCAAGATGCATCCATGAAGGATGATAGAGACAGCTGATATTTTATCTCTTCTACCCGATACATATTACGTCAGAGTAAAAATAATAAGAGGCACCGAGGAGTTGAATGTTATAGGAGTTGCTAGATGGCAGAGGATCCTTAAAAGCTAAAAAGTTTTATGCAGGATTTTATATCCCTGAAAATTTATGGTTTATTATAAAACTGAAAATTCTGTTATTTTGAAGGGGATGTTTGGGATTCTATCCAAGAACATCACCAACAAGATCCAGTGGTTAGTAGGTAATTAGACAAACATGAAAGTTTGCATCATGTTTTACCAGATGGTAGAGTTTATCGCACGCAAAAATACAACAAAAAATAATAAATTTATAGAAGACTTAGATATGAATTTAGATTTATCCTTCTCTGAAAGCCATGTGGCCTTTACAGCCGTAAAAGAAAAATAAATAAATTTAAGCCTATTTCGAACGAGGCGGATGTAGCCAAATCATGCGTAGAAACTGGGTTTTGGAATGCCGAAAGTTAGAAAGTAAGCGATATCATATCTATAGATAAGTTGCTACCCTGCCAGTTTCCAGGGATTTGGTGAATGCAACAAAAATTTCGAGAGATTCTGACATTTGATGTCTCATGTTAGTATTAAACGGTAAGTTACCGTCAAATAGAAACGTTGGATTTACCTGTATTAAAATGTGGGAAATGTCCCGAATACATATGGTACACCCTCTAATCCCTGCCTGGTACGGTAGACATTTCCTAGGTAAAGGATGGGTATCTATTCAACTAATGCAATTTATGGTAGATTTGAATATTCTCTTAGTATGCTCTTAGTAATCATAAGGAAATATGGATGCTGTCAGACAGAACTAGTGGGTGACATGTCATCGGTAAATTTACCCAAGGAGCTAGGTTTGGGGAGAAACTGCTCACTAAGGTACTGGTTACCGATTCTGGTGAATGCGACTATATTATAAAACATACCACAGAAAACGGTACATTTGTCGGTAAACAAAATTCACCCTTGGGTTATATTCTAGAATTTGTCTGGAAAAAGGCCACAATAACACTCACCTAAGAGCATCCATGTTAGAATAAGCCCATATTCTCTTATCGATGTTGAATAGATTTACAAAAGATGAAGCAGTAAGAATTGCGTGCGATTCGATATCAAGAAATCTGCGCTGTATAAACTAGAAGATTTTTATTATCTTCCTCGGCATGGAGAGGAAGTTAAACCCGCACAATTGAGGGAAAAGGACGAACAGTTCAACATGCAGCAGTCTCCACATATAATAATCTAATTTACAAATTTGAAATGACCATACCATACTCGACACACCCAATGGTATCAGATCCACTTTCCCAACATCATGTTATACTTGAATGGTGGAGGCGGAAGTGGTAAACCTACAAGGGATATTGAATTATTCCACCAACCCTTAGTTCTAACGCCCACCCGTCGATTGGCTAGAGAGATGCGAGAAAGAGATTGTAGTTCGCAGACTTACCATAGCTTTTTCAGATGGAGTGGACAAAAAGAATTGACTCCAGAAAGAATGCATAATAAGTATATCCCCAAGGTTATTACCTGGGATGAAATATGCACGGAACCTTTAACTGTTTTCGTAGATTTCCTAGTTTCCAAAAATTTCCAAATGTGTGATCAAGGACAGCCTCCCCCTATTCTACCAGTTTTTTTGGAGTGCGAGTGCATCTTTGATGCGTTTATCTATGTTTTCGTCTGGTTGAATTTTTGCTTGCTGCTGGCAAAGTTCTTCTTTCAAAATGGTAAATTGAGTTCATTCATAACGAGTTGAAATTCATCCTGGTCGATCACATCATCCTCCAAAGCCTGTGATATGTATTCTTTGTAATTAATTTAGCCAGCATCTGTGGCCCTGACCATTGATTCTGCATGAAATCGAAGGAACATGTAACAAAGGCAAACAATTTAGATACCTCTTGAAGGCATCCGCTAATTGATTATAAAACAACATCCACAGTCTGCCAGCATCTGTGGCCTTGACCATTGATTCTGCATGAAATCGAAGGAACATGTAACAAAGGCAAACAATTTAGATACCTCTTGAAGGCATCAGCTAATTGATAATAAAACAAGATCCACATTCTGCCAGCATCGTTGGCCTTGGTGACTAATTTCATTATGGGTTATTTTACTGCAGGCAGGATGTGTTTCACTCCCCAGTGACTCTGGCATAGGGCATTCTTTGTTTAATGGATTTGTGTATCAGAGTTGGAAAGAATGAAATGTCAAATAAAAGTAACGCTCACTGCAGGATTATAAGAGAAAATAGAACATCACTTGTTTTTTCCAAAACTGTTTCAAAAATATTGTGTATTTTTAAGGACAGCTACCATAAATTAGGTTTATATTACCCAATAGTTTCTTTCACTGGCCACTAAATTATCTTTATACATGTTACTCCAGTCACACCCCTCAAATGTCCCATTTGGAATATATGCATTCAGGGGATTTTTTTTGTGCCAGAAACTTCTCCGAGAAGATTTCCGGCCAATTTCTTCTTGGCATGATTTTGTCCCATCTTCTTCCTTATCTGGACACAGAACGTCGCCCTTCCGTGTCACACTGGTTTTCGTAGTCGTCTCTCAGTTTCCTAAAGTCATTCACAAAGTTGAATTGCTGAAGAATATAAAAGAAGAAACAATCAATTCCATTTGCCTAACTGAACATAAACTTTCAATTAAGTGTTTCTCAACCTATTGTGGTCTTACTGGCTTTTTCAATTCTCATTACCCCATGGCTTGTTGTGTCAGTGGCCCACAGCCAGGGTTCTGGGGCCCCCGGAACATTTAGAAACCGAGATTGCGGCAAATGCAATGAGCCATTTTAGACATGTAATAGCACTTGCTAATATCGATGAAATAGTCAACTTAATTCTTGAGACTAATAAAATATTAAAAACTGAATTTATGAAAACACAAGACCAGTCCACCCCCACTCTGTATTCTCATTGATAGTTCTCAATGGGAACATTGAGCTTGGTGCTTGGATGATAATGAATCCACATAGTACGCACTCAATAGGGACAGCCTATTTGGCATAAACAAGACCTCTGTACCACGTTCTCCACCTGAAATTCTGTTACCCCCAGGATTATCCATTTCCCCCCAATTAACATGTTCCTATTGCCTCCATGGACCCCTCCAAGCAGCGCATTACCCCCTGGGGGGCCGTTGGTCCCCAGTTTAGAAACACATTTCTAAATAGTTTTGCAGTCATCTAGCCCGCCTCACCCGATATCAAAATATCAGGTAAAGAGATATTGCAATAACATTTTTCATGCTTTTTAGAATTTTGGCAACTTTTATGATTTGGGGGTATATGGTGTGGCAATGCTTATAAGAAGACTTAGAATTTGGGCTACATGTCATGAGTTTTAGAATTTGGTATATATAATATGCCATGAATTTTAGAATTAGGACTATACTTTGGAGCTTGGCTTTAAAATTTGGGGTAAAGTGTCACTTTCAGAATTTGGGCTATACAGAATGTCAAGAATTTGGGATATTTGTCTACAGTAGGCCTGTCTACATGCCATGACTTACAGAGTTTGTGCTATATTTAATGACTCGGGTCAGAATGACTTATGTTTGAAAATTATGATATATTTCTTTCCACAACTGTTACATAATCACATGCCACGACTTACAAAGTTTAGGCTATATTTAATGACTGGCAGGGTCTGAATGACTTGTTTGAAATTATGATTATGATATATTTCTTGTCAATTCCACAACCGTGTTACATGATCACAGGGCACACAAAGAGTCGCTATTTGGGCCTCAAAAGCGTCTTTAAGGAAAAGGAAATCTTATAGAAATTGTCCGTCCACTCACCCTCACTGTCTGTATTGCCCGGGGGCCCTGTAACTTTCTCAGCCTGTCGATAACCTGCTCCGCAGACAGGTCCTCGTCGAGGAGCAGCAAGAGACACGCCGCTACCAGGCAAGTACGCCCCAAGCCACCGAAGCAGTGGACGATGGTCTTCACGTCCCTGGAGAGGTTCACTCTGATCTCATCCAGCACCTTCAAGCAGACCTGGACCGTAGGGACGTTGCCGTCTTGCACGGGGTAGTGGCGGAGGTTGAGACCCGCCTCCGAGTAGCCCGCGAAGAGCCCGGGGACCCGGAACTTCTTCAGCTCGCCCCGTGTGCAAAAGACGAAGGCCTCTTGGACGCCCTCATTTTTCAGGGTCTCTGCGACAGGACAAAACGTCGTCAAAAGTTTCGGTGTTGTGTAATTATGTTCCGTGCCCTTCCAAAGATATTTTTCGACGACGATAAATGTAGGCCAGAGATGTGAATCTTCCATGATCAAAAATAGACGGCCAGCACAAACCGGGGGGAATCGATTCGTCATTGAATCTTCACTTAAACCCGAGAAGTACGTCTGCAATGTATATTGTGCGTGTGTGGTTGTTGGTCATAGACTATAAACTATTGTAGCCTAATTTCATGCCGTTGCAACGACCATTTAACTTTTTATTATTTAGTAGAAGTTAATTAATTAATTAAAAAGGGGGTGGGAAGGGGAGGCATGCATTCTCCCTTTGTAATTTCATATCGAAGTTAAATTGACATTTTCTCCCGATTTCCTTGATTTGCACCTCTTTCTGAGAAAAATGGAGGTTGATTCTTGATCAGCGCACAACCCCCACCCCCACCACTTATCAAATTCCTGGATCTGACCCTGCATTAATAGTAAGTCACTTTTCAGCAAAACAGCTAATGGTTAATTGTTACTTATTATGGTTAATTGTTACTTATTATGGTTAATTGTTACTTAGTGGTCTTGCCTTTACCTTGTTCAGGCACATGCCGGTATAGTTATAAAAAATGTCAGGGAACACAGCTCTTTGAAGAACCAGAAGAAAAAAAACTAAAAGAACATGCATCAAGCACTCACTGATGTCTGCTTCAAGACTTCGCCAAGTTTCTTTGAAGCGGCATCCTGGAATGATAATAATTAGTTAAAATTGCCGATAAAATGAGTGACTGCAGCTGCACTGTAGGATAAATAATACGTAGTAAAACCTGGGAGAAAAAAAAAAGTGCAAATGTATTCTGCACAAGTTCATGATTGCTGTAATAATAACACAGCACAAGAATCAAGTAAAATCAGCCTCATACTCGTCTACACACTATCTGTCTATACACGACACGTCTACACACTATCTGTCTACACACGACACGTCTACACACTGTCTATACACGACTCGTCTACACACTGTCTATACACGACACGTCTACACACTATCGGTCTATACACGACACGTCTACACACTATCTGTCTATACACGACTCGTCTACACACTATCTGTCTATACACGACACGTCTACACACTGTCTATACACGACTCGTCTACACACTATCTGTCTATACACGACACGTCTACACACTATCTGTCTATACACGACTCGTCTACACACCATCTGTCTATACACGACTCGTCTACACACTATCTGTCTATACACGATTCGTCTACACACTATCTATCTATACACGACACGTCTACACACTATATGTCTATACACGACTCGTCTACACACTATCTGTCTATACACGACTCGTCTACACACTATCGGTCTATACACGACTCGTCTACACACTATCGGTCTATACACGACTCGTCTACACACTATCTGTCTATACACAACTCGTCAACGCATGCCTCGTCTATACACGGCCCACCTACACACGACTCGTTCTCTGCCAATATGTCACGAATGGATGCGTTGTCAGTGTGCATGGACGAAATCAGCGTCGGATTCCTATATCTGTGCGAATTCGGACAAATCCAAGAATGCCTGATGATAGGCCACATTAATTACTAGATCATAGGCGATGGACATCATCACTGCTTTTACATTAAAAGACTGCATTCCAGCTTAAGTTTCAGCAATTGTGTAAAGAGGAAGATCTAAAAAAAAGCGGATAAACATGACAACAGGAACATATTAATTAAATGCTCCTTTGAAGTACAGATCTGCATATTAACACCAACCGAGGTCTGTGATGGGTAAAAGTATTAGTAGAATACATTACCGGCATGATATATACAGAGAGTAGAATTGGCTGATTGTCAGTCAACTTGAAGATCAAATTGGCGACTTTTGTATTGAATTAAATGGGCAGACTGCAGCTAGCATTGGCAACACCCAATACACACACTGATATCAAGAAATACTGGCACCGTGATAGACCAAAAATCAACAGTATACTACTGGACTTAAACGATAATGTTTTAGGAAAATATATAGTATCGAGTGGTAATGGGGGGAGGGTGCTTTAACAGGTTAGTTTTAATGGGTTAGTTTTAATGTGATATTTGTTGTCGCTGGCTTAATGTTAATAGGTTAGGGCTTGGCGAATAGAGGATATAGGTTTTTTTAATATCAAAATGCCATGAAAAAAAGAAGAATAAAAAGAAAGAAAAAAATGAAAGATACCAGATACAACAATTTGCTGTATTACATAATAAGTCCAGTTTTAACTGTTTGCACACCATGCGCCAATGAATAGACAATCTAGGTATATTAACTTAAGTTAAACTTCAGTGCCCACATCTAAGGGAGTGGGGGGATGCAATCCTCACTACCAGGTACAGAGCTTCCTTATTAGTATAACTGTATATAGAATAGTTAGGAAGCTCATAAAGAATCCATGTGCAAGTTTGATAGTGGATGAACATCGCCTTCTCTTTACGACCAATTGTTCAAAAGTTTTCAAGGAAGGCACGGAACCATCCACCCAAACCTGTTCCCGGACGTGAGTGTACAGTACCTCAATCTTCGACAATTTGAATTCTCAACGACCGATGGAATTGAAAGCAACCTGTTCATCACAACTGCACTGCAGCTGTTCAGAGCAAAGTAAAAACATTGCAACACCAATGAAATCCCCCAGCAAAAATCGTCAGATCTGACTCTGACACCTCATGTTTTACCTGGTAGTCCACACAATCCTAAAGGATCAGCAAATCCATAATCTGAGAGGTCAAGCCTGCAGAAGAATAATAAATAAAATTAAAAGGAATTTTCATACAGGGTATGATATTTAAGCGAAACATCACAGAACAGGAATCCAGTCATGTATTGCATATGGAACAGTTATAATGAGCATATTATTGAAACCTGAAGAAAATGAATCCAGGCAAGTATGTGGATCAGTTTTAATTGAGTAGGCCTATATTATATTAAAGCCTAATGGAAATGAATCCAGTCAAGTATAAACTTGGATCAGATTTAACCAAGCATGTTATTAATAAAGACTGAAAAAAATGAATCCAGACAAGTACAAGGATCAGTTACAATCAATTAGCATATTAAAATTATGGATAAAAATAGTTATTTGCAAGAGGGTACCAGACCTTCATTGGTTATAATTCCTTGATGTAATAAAACTATGTAAATGATACAAACCATACATATTAACTGTGTGATGTGTAAACTGTTTTAGTTTAGTATAGTAATGGTAAAGAAAACATGCCCGTGTTGACACGGATGAACACCGGCTTTAACGAGCCTACCGTCTTTTCGACTCCTGGTTCAAAAGTTAACGAGGCAGGCATGTAACCCATCCATTCCATCCTGCTTCCGGGACCGACATTAAGTTAACGTCCCCATCCGACGGATGTGAGCGTACCTCAATCTTTGACCACTTTCTCGAGACCCTAGAGAATCGAGAGCAACCTGTTCATCACCACTGTACTGCAGATGTTCTGAGTTGCATTACGAAACCAGCCACCCAAACGAAAATCGAACCGAATCACCAAACACCGCAGAAGACCGAACTCATCGAGGCCGCCATGCTGAACAAGTAAAAATTAAATGCCTGGGAATTGAACCGGCAACCTTTGCCAGCAGGCCAAGAGTATGGAGCGGAAACTCAAGCCGCTAACCCATGCCTCGACTGCATACATGCCAGCTAGCCAATTCAAACTGGTGCAGACGTAGCTATCACGATCCACTTACCAGTTAATATTGAAGGCCGATGTGTCAACCTCCTCATCTCTCTCATCGTCTGAAGAATCAAAGCCACTGGTTTTCTGTTGTTCTGCAGTAGACGTCTTTGAATACAAAACAATTAACACTGATTTCACGTACATTGTTGGACAAATGCTCGAAGACTGGAATCATATTCTCGAAGACTAGGTGCAATTTTCCGAATTTGAGAAAACCCCTGAAGATACCCCACGGGAGTCTATAGTTATTAGTGACCAGCATCAAACCAGTGATATTACTGAAATATTAGTTAATATAATGCTATCTCCTCAAGCCCATATTCTTCCAAGTTCCAGTGATTTTGCCATGAATTCGATCAATTAAAAGCACCAACAATGCCATGTGATTGAGCAAGCTACCTAATTAATATGACCTAAACTAAAGACTAAGTTACCATAAAATATAACTGCCAACTGGGAGTTGAGTTGATAACATATCAACCTCGGAGGTCCAGGTAATGAATAAACAGCGTGTAAGGACTTACAACGTTAATGACCCATACCAATTTGGCAATCCTAATTGACTCCTTTGTAAAAGACTTGCTAGCTAGGCTATGGAGCCTAATGTGGTCAGGCTCCTACTACTACTAGTACTACTACTACTAGTAGTATTAAGTACTAGTACTAACCTGCGACCGTATACAAAATGAATGTTTTAATAATATCAGGTGGGGGGCTAGGCTATTCAATGTTACGGCAGATGAAGTACAGCTAGCTACTGCAAAAACTTAGGCCTACTTACCATACTTTTTTCCAATGTCAAACTAGGAACACCCATTTGTCAGCGGAGACTAGCCTAGCCAAAGTAACATGCAATTGCAAACCGCCTCGTTTCCGCACCAAGGAATAAAGCTGACAGTCTGACTTCTCAGTGCTCCGTGACACTCACACAGTCACAGTATCCGTCTCTAACCGGCCTAGACGTACTTAAAAGTTAGAACTGATACATGTAATGCTGATAATTTAACCTGAAAGTGGTAATATTCTACAAAACTTGCAAAAGTAATTCTCATTGTCCATCCCAGGTCAGCTAATTCCAAGGGTCACACTGCAACTTCTGCAACTGCAACATTAGTGACAGCGGCCGGCGGGTTTGTTGGTCGCGAATTCTTTTAAATATATACTAAAGGCGGAGCTTATTTCCAGGGACCAATTTGATTGGTTGACAATTGAAGTAGATCCAATAACATAGAAGTTAATTCCCAATCGCTGAAAAGCAACATATTTATTATTTAATTCAAGTAATACAATAACTCATTCTTTCATTCATTCAATATTTCACAAAATAATGGGCATAATTGCTGACATTATTATTATTATTAATTTTTCATAACATCAATTATTGAGTAGTCGTTTCAGAGGAAGACGAGCACCAGGTTAGAATTTAGGGTATTTGTGGTCCAGGATCCTGTATGACAGGGTTCCCAACCTTTTTCAACTGGGGTACCATTTCACCGGCATTTTCGTGGTGCCACCGAGTACCATTGTACCAATACTCAACTATAATAAGTATAGGTCACTTAGTATAAGCAAAACGAACAATAAGACATTGAATTGATTGAATGATGAATAAGAGTGCACAATGGCCGACGGATAACAATTAACGGTCAGAGTACAGCCGCTTAAGCTTGAGGCAGAATAAAAAAGAATACAATAAAAAAAATGAAGCACACCGCGTACCACCGAGAAAGTCCAAACGTACCACTGGTGGTACGCGTACCACAGGTTGGGAACCCCTGCTGTATGAGGACATTGTCCTTTTTGATCCTTATTATATATACTATATTATACTATAATAGACGTACATAACTGATAACTACACCTCACCTGTCACACCCGCATTGGGGTTGAATCACTTCGGCCTTTTGTCTTTAGCCATGTGTAGTACCTGTTGTGTTAAGGACGGCTCGCACTGGTTAATGGTGGGGCATGTCCTCC